>JANAVB010031019.1:10533944-10574829 GCA_029216955.1 Iris pallida | reverse complement strand
GATAGGACCATTCGTTATCCTTGATAGGGTAGGCGATGGCTTATCGTTTATCCTTCCACCTTCGTTACGAGAGGTGCATGACGTGTTTCATGTATCTCAATTACGAAGGTATGTATCGGACCCCAGCCATATCCTCGACCATTCTGAACTGGTTGTTGGTACCAACCTGTCCTATGAGGAACAGCTGTGTCTATCTTGGACCGAAGAGAGAAGATACTCAAGAACCGAATAATTAGTCTTGTCCGGGTTGGGGTCATCACTCTTTAGGGGAGTCAATGTGGGAACGTGAGGATGATATCCGATCACGGTATCCGCACCTGTTTGACTCACAAGGTATTTCTTCCTGTGTACCTTGATTGCCTTAACCCCTCATGCTTGTCACCTCATAGATAGAACTACTTGATATCATAGATTGTTAAACATAGATGTATTGCTTGCTATGGACATTGTAAAATGATTGCTTGCTTAAATTGCTTGTACTTGGATTAGTTTAGCTCTGACGTTTCTATCCTGCTTGGATTTGAAATTCCGAGGACGAATTTTCTAAGGGGGGTAGAGATGTCACTTCCTGTTCCCAGAATACGTATTTTAAATACATGTACTGCTTAAATATATTTATTTAATATTTATCATATATTGTTCTGTATTTGAATTCCTTTAATTTCATGATTAATTAATTTCCTGCAATTTTATTTTTCTGCTTTTCTTTCTGCTTTTATTCTCTGCTTTAGCCTTGCTTTCGGTCCGGCCTAGGTTGGTCTATTTTCGGATTTATGTTGGTTCATCATGAACCCGACCAACTCCACCCAACCCCCTTTTCATTTAAAGCCCCCAACCCCTCTCTCTCTTCATTACTTTCCTTCACCATTACTCTTCTTCTTCTTCCTCATTTACTTCCTCCACCTACCAACCGTAGGCAAGTACATCTTGCTCCACATGAGAACCCATATTTTATGGTTTATTATTCTTCCTCTCGTGATTCTAAGAGAGTGTAGTACTTAGCATTTTTGATTTCCTTGGCTCATTTCTTATAGATCTAAGTGTTGTATTTTCGGTTGTCCATGGGTTTTGATCTACCAAACTTGCATATTTTCGAAAATAGATAGTTTCATGTAGTAGAGCTTCTCATTCTACCCCATTTTGACCTATGGAAGTCACAGTTCTGGGACGAAGGTCCCATGGAAATTGGAGTTCGGAGGAGTTTTACGCTCACGCTGTGCGTGCCAGCGTAGTGTTAGCTTTTACGCTCACGTTATGCGTGCAAGCGTAATATTGAGTTTACGCCCACGTTGTTACGTGTTAGCGTAATACTGAGTTTTACGCCCACGATCACTCGTGCCAGCGTGAATCACTTTTTACGCTCACTCATGCATGCGTAAAACTTGACTTTTTACGTATGTGACCTTTTACGCGCGTAGCTCTTTTTACGCGTGCCTTGGCTCGGCGTAAAGCGAGTTTTACGTACAACTTGTTCTGTTACTTTTTACGCATGCTTCCTTTACGCGTATTCATCCATGTATACACTTTTGCCTTAGCGTAAAGCTTGGCATAACTTGTTGGCCTTAGCGTAAAAACGTGGGCATAGACCAACCTTGGCGTAAAACCTTGGTGCTTCTATTGCTCTATAATTTATTTATTTAATGTTGGCATGATAATTCTCCTATTATATCCTTACGCCTTTTTGCATGAACTCGATAATCTTGGCATGTTAATATTTTTAATACTATGGTTGTGTAGAACGTGTCCTGTGTCTTGATTGGTTTATGGATACCCGGTATGGCTGGAATTAAAACCTGAGAGTTATAGACTCGACCCCACTGAATACTTGTTGACTTTCATGCCTTGTCACCATTGATAATGATTGTGACTTGGACTAATAATTGATCATGCGTTCCTAGTTGGAACTAAGAGACTGGCTAGTCGTCTTATTGAATTGAATGAATGAGACACGTTCATATTAACTATGAACTATTGCAATCGACTGGCAAATCTCGAATATTGGCATACAGTCACATGCAGGCTTCAAATTAATTATTTATTTAGTTATTTATTTATTTATTTATCTTACAAAAAAATAGCATGTGTACTTTATGGTCAAGGCATGATTACTCCGTGATTAGTTTTGATTGTTGCATTACGCTATGTAAGACCTATAGCCTAACCGCACTGGTATCGTTGTAGAGTTGTGCATATGTACCCCGTACGAAAGTACTCATTCGAATGACCATGATCCACGGCATGGGATTTCACTCAACGTAGAGGCTATTAAGTTAAATAAAATAATGATTGCATGGAGAGAATGGATTCCGAGTTTATATGGCAGCCCTCTTGGGACTAGTAGTGCCCGACAGGCCGGTTGGTCCCCACAGATACTGCAAATCTGCCACACGGGCAGGGAGCGGTATCTGGTTATATTATCTATTTATATGGATGACGGGCGTCCCGCTGGGACTCGTCTAATTCATGATTGGCGCAATTGATTGACTGGGTAAACTAGCCTTGCTTGCACATAGTAAGAACTGAGGAACCCCTATGGCATAATTCTAGGATAACTTGGAACTCACAGTAGCAAGCCGTAGCAGTTGCATGGCCATTTAAATTGATTTGTTTGTGTACTGTACCTACTCTGTTACCTAACTGAGAGGATCAGAATGTCAGGGCATGACGGGCCAACTTCTGTCCTTGTTTGGTTGGGAGGTTGTTTCGAAGTGTCGTGATGTGATGTGAATCCCAGTAGTCAGCAGAGATCTATTTATCATATTTTCTCATTACTGGTTTTAATCCCTCATATCGTGCTTCCTTGCGGTACTTGCTGTTAGAGGTCTAACCTCTCTGGTTTTGCATGGCCAGATTTAGAGCCGGTCCCCGAGGATCCAGCTTACTTCTACCTCTACGATGGTCAACACTAGATGGATGATCGCAGGAGGGCTCGAGTGGGTTTTCTTACTTTCCCGCTCGTTTTGTTAAATACTTTATACTTGTCGTTTGGCACCGACATGTTAGTCGGATTGTCTTGTACCTACTTTTGCATAATTGTAACTAAGTCAGGCTGCAGCTGATAACAATTGTGTATACTGACTACATCATCTGGCTGTGTTTTGTAAAGCCAGATATCAAGAACATTTTGACTGAGTGTTGGGACGCCTTACTGCTTTATCTCACATGTTCTCTATTTTTGGTTCTTGTTTGAATGATTGAGACAATAGATGGGAAGTGACCGTAGTGAGACTTTTATGTAGTATGCACCCCCTCGTCTTATTAGACAGCATTGATCGTATTATACGGTATTCAACTACCCGTAATACGTAGCTGGCTGAGTCATTCCCCCGCTCTCCAGTATTCTGGTTCTGGGGCGTGACAACTGAATCCAGCTTTCAAGAGTTGAAGCAACGGCTCGTCTCAGCTCCAATCCTTGCACTTCCAGATGGTCCAGAAGACTTTTAGATATTCAGCGATGCATCGGGAACTGGCCTCGGGTGCGTACTCATGCAGAAAGATAAAGTCATCTCCTACACTTCATGGCAGTTGAAGCAGTACGAGAAAAATTATCCGACACACGACCTAGAATTGGCGACGATCGTGTTTGCATTGAATCTCTGGCGGCACTACCTCTATGGTGTGGCGTACAGAATCTACACAGATCATAAAAGCCTGAAATACTTGTTTACGCAACGAGAACTCAACTTAGGCAGCGATGTTGCTCGAACTCATAAAAGATTACGAGCTAACGATCGAGTATACGCCGGGAAAGGGAAACGTTGTAGCCGACGCGCTTAGCAGAATGTTTATGGGATCACTGGCTATAAATAATGAGATACGATGAGACCTTGAAGCGATGGATATCGAACTCGGAATTGAGTATCGACACCTGCACCTAGCTCAGTTGAAGTTAGGATCGAGCCTGCTTAGCAAAATAAAGACCGCACAGAAGGACGATTTATTCCTGAAGAATATGCGCGAGCTGATTTCAACAGGAAGGGCGACTGACTTTGCGGAAGATGGAGACGGAACGATGCGACTAAAAGGAAGGCTCTGCATTCCTGAAACTGCCGAGCTCAGAAAAGAAATTTTGACAGAGGTACATTATGCGAAGTACTCGTTACATCCTGGAAGCACTAAGATGTACAAGGACTTGCGCACAAACTTTTGGTGGCACGGTATGAAGAAAGATGTGGCTACTTTCGTGTCGCAGTGCATGGCATGTCAGCAAGTGAAGGTAGAACACCAAAGGCCAGGCGGAGAGCTGCAGAACCTCGCCATTCCCGAGTGGAAGTAGGACAACATCTCAATGGATTTCATTGTGGGATTTCCGAAGACGCCGCGGGGGAATGATTTGATTTGGGTCATTGTTGATAGATTGACCAAGTCGGCTCACTTCATCGCAATTAAAGTAGGATGGAGCGTCGATCGGTTAGCGCAAATCTATATCGACGAGATTGTTCGACTACACAGGGTACCGGCCTCAATAATTTCGGACAGAGAAGGGCGATTCCTATCGCGTTTTTGGACGAGCCTGCAAGCGACGATGGGGACCAAACTAAACTTTAGTTCTACGTACCACCCCCAAACAGACGGTCAGACGGAGAGGGTAAATCAAATCTTAGAGGATATGTTGCGTCTGTGTGCGATCGATTTAAAGACTAGTTGGGATACGCATTTGCCGCTTGCGGAGTTTACGTATAACAACAGCTATCAGTCGAGCATTCAGATGGCTCCATATGAGGCGCTCTACGGGAGGAAGTGTTGTTCTCCAATATGTTGGGACGAAGCCGGAGAGCGACAAGTGCTCGGACCGAAACTGGTGGAGCAGGCCGTCGAGAAGATTCGCTTGATCCGAGATAGACTCTGTATCGCGCAAAGTCGACAAAAGAGCTGCGCAGATCTTCACCGACGACCGCTAGAGTTTTTAGTCGGGGACCATGTGTTTCTGAAAGTAACGCCCATGCGTGGTGTGATACGGTTCGGCATTAAAGGCAAGTTGAGCCTGAGATTTGTAGGCCCCTTCGAGATAATCGAACGAGTTGCAACGGTAGCTTATCGGCTTGCACTACCTCCTGCCTTGGCTGAAGTGCACGATGTTTTCCATGTTTCACAACTTCGGAAATATGTGCACGATCCAAGTCACGTGGTTAGCTTCGATCAGTTGGAGCTACGTACTGACTTATCTTACTCGGAGGAGCCTATTCAAATTTTGGACCGTAAGGAGAAGGTATTACGAAATCGGTCGATGTCCTTGGTCCACGTGCTTTGGCGGAACCACTCAGTTGAAGAGTCGACATGGAAAATGGAAGCGGAGATGAAGGAGAAGTATCCTTCGTTGTTTGCCTAATTTAAGGTTAGACCCTTGTTCTTAAGTTTCGGGACGAAACTTTTTCTTAGTGGTATAATGTGTAGCGCCCTGCTTTCGATAGGCGACGGACTTCATAACATGCTTGCACCGAGTCAGATCGGTCGGGAACTTAGATGGCCATCTAACTCGATCGCTGAGCTTGGTAAACGATAACACCTTGCGGCATCGATCAAATCGATTTGGACGGATATTACGAGAATCGATCCAACTAATGAAACGACTTCTGTTAGAATAAGTCCTAGATGCAGCGGGCTGCGGCTCGGCGAGTAAGCTCTTTATAAGAGTCCCTTCGACGGGACCGAACCGCTGTATGGTTTTTTTGGAGCTTTTGCCGCTTAGTTTTGATGAAAATGCTTTCGCGTCGTTTTCTGAATACAATTTACGAATTTTGAAGCGAAGGAATAAAGAAGGAATCCTAACAAAGTTTTGGTGCTATTGCAGGAGCTCACGTAACTAAAGCTTGAACGTTGCGAAGCGCTTCAACGGTCGGCACGATCAAAGAACTTGGTGGGTGATTCGGCCCCTTCTTTTCTACTCTGTCCCGCAAACGAAATTTCTTTGCCTCGAATTCATTCAAATCGACGATGCCAAGTTAAATGCATGCCAATCCACTAAGGTTAAGAACTTGGAAAAAACGTATCGATTTAGAGTAATTTACTCTGAAAATACAAGTTTTGCACATAAACGAGAAAGTTTAAGGTTCTAGTAAAAATATAGACTATTTCACGTGCTACAAAATAATATGAAACGTCGATTATGGCTTATGGTGCCTCGGAGAATTTGGTGCCTACGGAATGCTAAGTCAGAAGTACGACTCGGGGAAAATGATTCGTTGCATGAGTAGGGCACAAATGATAATGTCACTCAATACTGTCCATGCTATACAAATCTGTTTGCACATATTAAACTGTTTACGCATTGGCATGGTCATGGACAGCTTGTGCATAAGTTGAACTTTCCTCAATGTGGTATCCGGGGCATCGGAACCGAATTGACCTAGCGTTAATAAACAAATTCGTGCTTCGGCGCGAGGCATTGCGGGACCTGCAGCAGCGCTTGTAACCCAAGCTGACAGGCACGTCGTAATGCCATATGAAAGTCCCTCGTGGTGCATAGCATCAATGACCGCGCATATAAGATAGTAGCATGCTCACCTATTATCTTATGCAGGTAGTAAGTATTATCTCTATTTTTATGCAGGGACGAGCACGACCGTGGTAAGAAATGTGATAAATCGTTATGTTTTACTGTATGCTTTATTTCTTCAAGATGACTATTGATATAAACTGAATTCATTTAGTTCTAAATAGAAAGACAACTCTAAAGCATATCTACCTTAACAATCAGAGTCGATTTAGACGAGTGGGTTCGTCTCGTCCACTTAGCAAGTGTGCTAATTCCCTCCCCCCAATTTGCCAGGTGCGGCGGGAGCTCTAAACTGAAGCTGAAGTACGGAGAGGCATTTTGAAGCTCTTCCTATCCTGAAGTATTTTGAAGCCAATTCAATCGAAGGCTTATGTATAAAGGGCGAATATATGGAACGACAAGTGTTAGTTAAGGCAGCTTGCCGAGTATATTTCTTTTGTTTTCAATCAATGTAGCCGCAACGATATCCAATGTAATTACGACTTACACTTCGTTGCAAGCTATAAATTAAAAGCATATTTCTATCTTCCTTATTGCGTCTCAATGTGATGATTTGTGAAGTTTCAAATTAGTGTTTCAATATATAATCAACGTAACGTTCTTGCCTTGTATGAGTGCAATTCTAGACTCGTACAACATCACGCCTTAGCGAGGACGATCGATTCGGCATAATAACACCGGAGACGAACGGTTTGTCGACTCGGGGCGTGACACCCCCAGCCAAGTCAGTTGGCGAGCTCACCCGCCAGCCAACTCTGTAACTCCTCTTCTCGAAATTTTTTGAAATATTTTTATTATTTATTTGATTTAAATGGTGATTTTTAGATGTTTATAAATAATTAATTAGTTAATTATTATGGTAGATGACTTTAGCCATAGTTGAGATTTAGAGTGATGACTAAGAATTGTGGCACAGATAGCATAGTCGTATGCCTTGACTAGTGTTTTAGCCATGCCAGAGAAGGCCCAACCATAAGTGTGTCCTAACTAGGAAAGCCAGACCAAGTTGTGACCTGACTTCCATATATAAATTAATTAGTTATTTATTAATATTATGACTTATAGGAAACCCGGTTGTGTCGATTTAGCTCGGACTGGACCCGAACCGAAAACGAGCCCATGTAGTCTTGTAGTGAGACCAAAGACGTCCATGTAGACGTACATATTGCATTTATTAATTTTGATTGTCCAAATAGGTATTTCATATATAAAGGATATATATATATATATATATATATATATATATATATATATATATATATATATATGTGTGTGTGTGTGTGTGTTATTGAATTGATATTCTATTTTTAGAAATAGGATAAAAACCATACTTAGCTATCCTTGTACATTTGGCGATATTTAGGCTATACCTGCAACTTCAAGTACATCTAGTATTGATTTACTGTATTTTGTTCTCCTACATTTTGCTATTATTATTGTTATGGTAATTGATGTGTATTAAACATATATATAATTATTATTGGTTATTTCCTATTTTTGAAAATAAATAGATTTTATAACTGTGCACATATTGTTATAATAACCCTATACTAAGAAGATTTGATATTATGATTTTTTAGAAATTTGAAGTATTATATCATATAATATATAATATATATATATATAATATATAATAATATATATATATATATATGTGTGTGTGTGTATATATGGTTATAAATATATAAGAAAGAAAGAAAATAAAAACAAAACAAAAATACCACTTAAACCCCCACCCCACAGCAATCAGCCCGAGCCCGAGCCTTCACGCAGTAGAACCAAGTCCAGCCGAGGTTCCCCCAAACCCGACCGCAATTATATACATAGTATACAGCAATCAGCCCGAGCCCGAGCCTTCACGCAGTAGAACCAAGTCCAGCCGAGGTTCCCCCAAACCCGACCGCAATTATATATATATATATATATATATATATATATATATATATATATATATATATATATATATATATCGAGAAGAGAGAGAGAGAGATGGTGAAACCGATATATATGTTTATAAACATCTAAAAATCATGTTAAAGTCATCTACCATAATAATTAACTAATTAATTATTTATAAACATCTAAACCAAACAAATCACAGAACAGCAGCAGCAGCGACATCAACCCTCCTGTAAATTATTTAGAGAACAGGAGGTTACTGATAAGGGATCGGTTGCACAGGTTAGGAATTACAGTGGGTACCATGGCGTGTGTTCTATGTGGAGGAGGACCAGAAAGCAGGGAGCATCTTTTTCTTGTGCACGTTCTCCAGTCAGGTTTGGGATACTGTCAATTGAAGCTTGGAATATCCGATGGACCGAATCCTGAATTGAATATGATAGTAGCGGAGATCTTGCATTTCAAGAATCGATGGAAAGATGTATACAATAGTGCTCGCATCCGACTACTCTCGGCCATTTGGCATGTTTGGAGAGAAAGAAATAGACGAGTATTCGAAGGAATCGGAACATCGATTGCTGGTGTTATCAATAACCTGGAAGCTGATGTTCGGATCATGGGGGAACAACGAACTAGTAGATGTATGGGTAGCAGCTATTTCCCGCAAGGAAGAGGCTAGCTGGGACTGTTAATGTCGGGTTTTGTAAAAAGCTCTTATTAGAGTCATCTGTACAGTGGTTTCTCATCAATGAAGTACAGAGAGAGAGGGATAGTGAAATCGAAACCCTAACCTACATCTCCGCCATGCCCCCCGACCCTGGGCGACCACTCGCCGCCAGCACCGCCGCCGCGCACGGCCAGAGCCGTCGGAGGCCGCGCGCGACAGAACAGCAGCAGCAGTGACATCAACCCTCATGTCTTCGCGGTATGTGTTCTCCCTGATCCTTCAATGAAAATTGTTTTCGTAAATTGTCGCGTGTAGCCTACTAGACCCTCTTCAAACCCCTTCAGATGGATTTTATTCTATCACAGTAGAAACCCCAAAAAATCGATACGAAGTCGATCAAATAACTGATCGAAAATAGAACATATAGGACAGTCCAACTCCTCGATTGGAAGGCAGTTTATAAACCAAACAAAAGGATTTTCGAAAACTAATTAAAGGCAGTCCTAGAAAACCTATAGGGCTCTACAACCCAATTTACAAAACCCGATTTCATTGACTACGCGCCGAGAAATCGGATCCCAAATATTGACAAAAACCTATTTTCAAAACTGTGAATTTTTAATAAAAACCTTCGATACGTCGTGCGTCCCACCAATCCGGGCGACGTGGTCGCGAACCAAAAGCATCGAAAGGTGCGTATCGAGTTCGTGGACGTGTGTGCTTCGACGGAATTCAAATTGGTTGCGTGTGTGCGACGAATTTGATGCGTATCCGTCAAAATTTACCGTATCGGCCTCTTTGCAAATTTTCTAATTACGTGCACGTTCGTCTTCTCGAGACAAAACTTGTGCCATCAGGAGCGTATCATTTTTCTGGTCCTGTATGCCAAGTTTGGTCCGATTCTGAGACAGTTGACCGGATCACCGTTTTACGGGTCCCACGATCCGACTCAACGGACGAATTTGTGCACGGCCCACCGAATCCAACTTTGGACATACAGTTGGGTTTGTATCATCAAAACGAATCCGTAGACATGTAGTTTGATAACTTTAGAGACCATTGACTCTGGCACGCTTTTCGGTACAAAGCGGGTCCAACAGTGGACATCGTTTTGGTCCGAAATTACCGTTTTGTCCCTGTATCCAGAATTGAACTTAAGGATTGGCAATCCTAGCTAATTTGACTATTCTGAGAATGTTGGCAATGTCTGTTTCAGCTTTCGAAGACAGTTGTGAGAATTGAACTTTATGGCTTACTAGTTGACGGTACATTGTTGGTTCTTCGTGCTATCACCAAGCAAGATATCTTGCCTCTCTCTATAGTTTATTTACATGCTTATAGTCTTTCATTTTATATGTTATCGTTTAGTTCTCTAGTTGATTTCGGTTATAGGTTTTTCTTCATACCATGTATATCAGTTTATTTGTCTTGCTTGTATATCATCATCTTTTCGTGACTTGATAGTGTAGATATACCGGACTTGTTCTCATTATAGTTCATACTAGAGATGTCCTTACCTGTGTCATGACTGAGTTGTACGTGTCGTCACCTGTATCTTGACTGAGTCGTGTCTACAAGTATATGAACTGAACTGTTATTCCTTATTTGTTTTCTTAACCCGTGAGTCCACACTCGGGACGAGGGAATTTGTCTTGACTGTTTGTACCCGTGAGTCCACACTCGGGACGAGGGTTGACCAGTTACACCAGTGAGTTCATACTCGGGACAAGGGTGTTTGTCTTGATCTGTTTACATCCGTGAGTCCACACTCGGGACGAGGATGTTGTCTTGTTTATTTGCACGAGAGAGTCCACACTCGGGACGAAGGTGCCTTGCCTTGAACTAACCATATAGTCCACACTCGGGACGAGGGTTAGTGATTAGTTCAAACCCATGGGTCCACACTCGGGACGAGGGTTTGGTACTCCATTGATCTCGTGTTCACTTGTTCATCCAGCAGTTCAGTTACGTGTAGTTGTTCTTATATTCCAGTTCATAGTCACTTGTCAGTAGCCACTTGTCGATAGTCACTTGTTAGCAGTTTTGGTCGTAGTCTCTTGCCATGTTTATGTCTAGTTCCTTGTTTATATCCTGTTTATATTCTTACGCATGATAGAACTGCTAGATAGGCATGTTTTTATGTATCTTGCTATGTCCCTGAGGACCTGATGATCTCTTCAGGTTAGTGATTGCATGGAGTTATTTAGCAGTTCTGGATGGCGAATGATTATGACACTTGTGGGTTTCAGATGATTACGATATTGCTTGCAGGATCCAGGTATTGATATTATGTTTATTAACTGTTCGTGCTTTCATTCCTTATCATGATACTCTTCTTGTTGGCTTACTTTATGGACTTATGTTATTTCTTGGAGTCTAATCGGATATGTATGCTAGTGGGCTGCAGACCACGACCCATAGTTGTTCATTCATGTTTATTATTCTTATTGTGGATTGAGATATAGTTTTACCTTGCCTTGATTAGGCCCATTACCATAGTCTAGACAGCGTTTACGTATTCGAGTTGGGCTGGAGTACGCTTGATACGTAGCTGGCTTGCTCATGAGCTCGCGTTCAAAATCGGGTACGGGTCGTGACAAACTCAGTTGGCGAGCACAGTCCCCCACACCGTCACATCCTCCGCTGGCTGCCAGCGTGGCACGATTGCAAGGCTGCCTCACCAAGTGAGTTGGCGGCCACAACCTACTCGCCAACTCACTTGGCGAGTCTTTCTTCTACTTGGAATTGTCCCAAACTTTTTCCTTTTTTACAATTTCTCCAAAAAAATTTACCCTATATGAAAATTTCTGTTTAGAAATATTTTATTGGAAGTGTTTTTGGATTTTTTTCCTCCAGTTTTAACCATCCTAAAATTATCTGAACCCAAACGCGTAGACCCAACTTGGGGCCATCTTACATTGGGTTACAAAATCCTCTTCCTCACTTTCAAAACCGATAGATCTTCTGCTCCATTTCATTTGCAGATTTTTTCCAAAATCAGAGTAAAACCCTAACCCCAATTTTCTTTCAAATCTAAGTTCCGAAAATTCAATTAAATTTTTTTTTCTCTTCTTTCATTGAGTCCGTCTTGATTTATTGGTCTTGATCCTTCAATTTACATGTATATCTTTTTTTCAAATCAGAAGTTGAAGTTATGTTATTATGTACATAGTGTATCCTTCGACATTGTCGGTATTGTATTACATGACATCTTTTGCCTATTTATGGTTTGATTCATCTACTGGTTTCAGAAAAGTGTTCGATTATAACAAGTAATAACAAATCACAAGTTATATACATACCTTAAATTATGTACACAGTGTTGTAGTTACTTAGTTTTTCTGATTTCTATGACATTATTGGCATCAATGCCCTTTCTAGATTTATAATTCTATTGTATGGCATACATCTTGGCATATTTGCTACTCGTTTCGGATATCGAATGTACAGGGACACTATAATGATCTCGGCATGACCTAGATTATCTGGGAGTGTTCAATACGTGTCCGCCATTCTTGTCATTAGTTCTGGATATAAAGCAAAATACTTATAAAGCTCAAGTTAAAGTCACTTGGGTAAGTGTAAGATTAGTTAATGACCTTTTCAATTAATAACCCCTCCTAGAAAATTTTTGCTTTATGGGATATTTTCAAAGGAAAATAGGAAAGTGAAAGTTGATTTATGAATCTATGATATTGAACTAGAAGAACATCCAAAGGAACATGAAAACTCACTCTCACCCATCCCCCAGAGTTCCAATGTTGGCAGTTTCTGGAACTTTTTTTTTATGATTCGGTCTTTGTTTCAGTTTTACGACTTCAACTACTAAAATATATATCAAACATTTAAAATGACTTACCAATAAGCAGATGATTTGTTGGACAAAGATATGAGAGACTCGATGAAGTCTCGGAATAAGAGGAAACAGTAGACATATATGAATCATACCAAAATAAAGAAAGATATGTGTCATCTTTATGTCAAAGAGGAAACTTTTATGGAACATGTACCACTTCTAGGAAAAGACTGTTATTGTCGAGGCACAATTTTTCAATGGAAAACTGAGAAGATGAAACAATTGTAAAAACAATGTTCTAACACAATACTTCTAGGAAGGTTGCGCGAGTATAACGAAGATCTAAAAAGATCTCGTTTTAGTATTACGAGAATCTAAAAAGATTTCGTAATCCACATCAATCGATCGTAGTACTTCTAAAAAGAAGATACAATCAGAATTACTGGCAGCAATGAAAAATGTGACTGGCGAAAGATGAAAGAACTCCTGCTGGGGTGAATAATCACCGTTGCTCAAAGCTTTATTCGCCCTACACGAACAGCTTCCAGGAACTAGCAAGTTCGTCGGAGAACTTGGAACACTCCTGCTCTTCTGACTCCTCGGATGGACACGAACTCCCGTGCAAAAGCAATGCTGGTGCGGCGTCTTTCCTCTCTTCGAAGGCTGCTGGAATTCGCAAGCAAATTTCGATCAGAACTGTGTTAAAGAACACTTCTGAATTCTTTGTTTACTTGTGTTAAAAACACTTCGTAAACTTTCTGTGGTGGCTTCTACTACTTGTATATCTATCGCCTTGTGAGAGAGAGGATGCCTTATATAGGCCCTGCAGCAACTGCTCGGTTGTCACAAAATTAGGGTCATGGTAAAAATTACCCCGAACATGTAGCAACCACCCAGAACGTGCAAACGCACGTTCTGCTGCAAGTTGCGCCAACTACGCGCACCCAGCGCTCCATGCACTCCGCGCGACAGAGCGTGCACTGAGCTGCGCACACTGCACGCACTGCACGCATTGCGCACGCGACGCAACCAGCGCGCTCGCGCAACCCGCGCAACCCAGCGCACCCGTGCAACCAAGCGCAACCTGGGCGCACACCTGGGCAGCGCAACTGGGCTTACGCAACTGGGCTTGCGCAACGTGGCAGCGCAAGTGGCTCGCAACGAGCGCAACTAAAGCGCACTATGCGCCTAGCGACGATGCTGACGTGCAAAGTGCGCCAACAAAATGCCACATTACGGCTCATGAGCCCATGAGCCCGAGTCCGAGTCCGAGTCCGAGTCGCAAAGCCCCTACGGGGCTTAGCTCCCATGGAAATAAATTTCCCAAGAGCAAAAAGCATGAATGCTTTCAATTATTGATTTAGCCTTTTTTCCATTAGAAAATAATCCCACATGGCACACCCATGTGCACCTCCACACCACATGTGCATCTCTAAACTAGCAAAGCTAATATATAGAGATACAAGTCCTTTGATCTAGCCGATGTGGGACTAAAATTTACTTTGAAAAAGACCAAAACCCAACAATCCCCCACATATCTCTATATATGAGTATAACTGTTCCCCACAGTAACTGTCCATCATGCATTAGGAGAGATGTCGCTGACGACTTGAATCTTCCCGCATGGTTCAAGCAACAGACTATAATACAAGAATGGACTAAGCCTTGAATTCTGCATCATAGCTGAAATTCTTCCCACTCACATAATGTAGTTACATGTGCTTCTGGTTACACATTAAAGGCCCTGTGCCAGCCTGGTTTCAGTATATAATTTTGGGCGTCTACAAGTTTACCCTCAAGAGACGGCCTGATATCTCTTTGTCCATACACTATAGGTGAGTTCATTATAAAGAGACATGGCATGAAGCGCTTTGCGCTTCCCTCGCGGTGTTACGCCGCTATGACATGGCTTAAAGCCGAGGCCTTACCCCGTACCGGAAACCTCATCGTAGTGTCATACTACTGTAGCATGAGGCAACCGCTCTTTGTAGTGCCAAACTATCCAGCATGAAGTCTTAGGCTCCCTTGCGGTGTTACGCCGCAACGATATGGCTTGCAAGGCCGAGGCTTTATCCCTAACCGGGTACCTCATCGTGGTGTCGTGCCACTGTAACATGAGGAACTCCTCCTCTTTGTAGTGCTGACTACCCCTCTTTATTTTAACATACAACATTAGGCTAACTGCCTATTTGCAGTGCTACGTCGCTATGACTGGGCCTGCAAAGCCGAGGCTTTATCCTATTCCTGGGCAGCACCCCACATATAGGAACCTCATCGTGGAGTCATCCCACTGTAGCATGGAGTTTCACTCCTTGTAGTGCTGCTCTACCGTGCCTCCTGTAAAGCACACCAGGCATTCACTCTGCCTGAGAACTCATTAAGGCAATTAAGCCAACCTTCCCACAGGAACCGTTTTTCGTAGAAAACAACAGTAGACAACAGTGGTTATAGGTCCGTAACCTCTCCATGCCCAATAGAACATGTACCTACCGTTCCTGATATTCTTCTAGTTAATGGTCCTCCCTTGAACCAAAAGCTAGATGCCTAGTAGATAAATCTTTGAACTAATAGCATAAAACTTTATGGTAGGAATACAATAACTAATATCAGAATGCCTTCAAGCCCATTTTACATGCTGAGTCATCGACCAGCTGGCGCTTGAGGTCCTTGGTGAACGGATCCGCCAGGTTTTCCTGACTCCGAACATCAATCACTGCAATTACACCTCTTAATAAGATCGTGTACTGCCCTGTGCTTTAACCGTACAGTCCTCTTCTTTCCGTTGAAGAGGTCATTTGATGCCACCGCCGCAGTCGCCTGGTTGTCGCAGTATATCGGTATTACCGGTATTTACGCCCCAACCACTGGAAGATCATACATAAGCTCCCGAAGCCATTCTACTTCCTCGGCTGCGGTGTCAAGTTCAAAGAACTCAGATTCCATGGATGATCGCGAGAGCATAGTCTGCTTCTTCGACTTCCACGATATAGCAGCTCCACCCATTGTGAAAATGAATCCACCTGTGGACCTCTTGCTCTCCACCTCTGAGCACCAGCTGGCATCACTGAAGCCTTCCACTACCGGCGGATCTCCGCTGTAGTACAATGTATATGTCTGAGTCTTCTTGAGATATCTCATAATCCGTTTCACAGCTTTCCAATGTTCAGCACCTGGATTGCTCGTGAAACGACTCAGCATTCCCACGGTGAAAGCTATGTCAGGCCTTGTGGCAGTAGTAGCATACATCAAACTTCCGATTACGCTTGCATACTCCAGCTGTCTGACGCTTTCCCCTGAATTAGGCTTCAGCTTTAGATCACACCTGTACGACGTATCGATCCCAGGAAGATCCCGATACCTATAACGAGTGATCATTTTCTCATAATGAGATTGTGACAGCGCTAGTCCAGTGTCTGTCCGGATGATTTTGATCCCTAAGATCACATCAGCCTCCCCCAAGTCCTTCATACTGAACTTGTTCGAGAAAAATTTCTTTGTCCCCGTGACACAGCTCATATCCGTATCTAGGATAAGCATGTCGTCCACGTACAGACAAACGATCACACCTTTTCCATCAGCGAACTTCGTGTAAACACACTTGTCCGTCTCGCTGACCATGTAGCCATTTGACCTTATAACTTTGTCAAATTTCTCATGCCACATCTTGGGAGCCTGTTTAAGACCGTACAAAGATTTCACCAACTTGCAGACTTTGTCTTCAAGACCCTTGACGACAAATTCCTCTGGCTGTTGCATGTATATCTCTTCGGTCAGCTCGCCATTTAGGAAAGCCGTTTTTACATCCATCTGATGTATCACCATCTTATGTATTGCTGCAAGAGCAATCAACACTCTGATGGTGGTCATCCGGACTACTGGAGCATACGTGTCAAGTCAATCCCCTGCTTCTGAGAAAACCCCTTGGCTACCAACCTAGCCTTGAACTTGTCAATAGTTCCGTCTGCTTTCATCTTCTTCTTGAAGATCCATTTGCATCTAATGGGTTTCGCTCCTTTAGGAAGATCAACCAACACCCAAGTGTTATTTGAGGTGATAGAATCAATTTCATTGTCAATCGCCTCCTTCCAGAAAATTGCGTCTCTGGTCTTCATCGCCTCATCATAGGTAAGCAGATCTGCTTCCACATGATACTATGATAGGTGACAAAGTCACTTCCGAAGTCCTTCGACCTCCTCATACGCTTAGCTGACGGCTCAGCTTGTTCTGGTTCAATCATTGTTTCAACAACAACATTCTTGTACCACATCTTTATTGAAGACTTCAGTTTCCTGCGCACCCTCATTGTCTCTGGTACATCCGCAAGAACAATATTCTTGTGCCTTGCAAATTTGTCTTCAAAATATTCTGCGTCACGAGATTCAATGATATGATTTGACTCAATATCAAGAAATCTCCGAGCATCACTCTTCTCGGCATACCCCAAGAAGATCGTCTTAGTAGTCCTTGTCCCAAGCTTCTGAATCTTCAGATCTGGAAGCTTGACATATGCCAGACCCCCACACTCGAATGACATTCAAGTTAGGTCTGACCTTGAACCAGAGTTCATGAGGAGTAACGTCTGAAGTTGCATGAGGCACTCTATTTAGAATAAAAGTGGCCGTCAATGCAGCTTCTCCCCAGTAGCACTTAGGAAGACCAGCAGTCAACAATATTGAGTTAATCATTTCTGTTAACGTTCTGTTCTTTCCTCTGCTACTCCGTTTGATTAAGGAGAGTACGGAGCCGTAGTCTCATTGACAATTCCATGTTCTTTGCAAAATGATGCGAATTCATGAGACCTGTACTCCCCACCTCGATCACTTCTTATTCTTTTGAGTTGTTGTCCAGTCTGCCGCTCAGCTTCGGCTCTGAACTCCTTGAACTTCTCGAATGCTTCGTCTTTAGCCTACAGTAAGTAGACGAACGCATACTTTGAGAAGTCATCGATGAAGGTTATGAAATACTTCATCCTAGCCTTTGTAGAGAACTGTTTGAAGTCACAGATATCGGAGTGTACCAACTCCAGAAGATTTGTACTTCGATTAACCCGAGGAAAGGGTTTTCTTGTGATTTTTGTTTGAGCACAAACTTCATATTTCTCTACCTTACCCCCACACTTGGAGATAAGTCCTAGATTAGGCATTCTGTTTATTCGTTTACAATGAACATAGCCTAGCCTATTATGCCAAAACTCAATAGTATAAACAGAAGGAGTGATTGCATTAATGACATTGGACTGATTCACAAGCTGAATTTTGAACATCCCTTCGGTATAAAAAGCTTTCCCGAAATATGTTTCCTTAATAGACATCACCATCTGGCCAGCATTGATGTTCATCCTGAGGCCTGCTTTGCAGAGTAGGCCTCCTGAGATCAGGTTCTTAGTGATAGCAGGTACATGCTTCACGCCTTGAAGCGTTAGAGACTTCCCTGAAGTCAGCTTCAACACCACCGTTCCGATCCCGAGCACTTCAGCTTGTGCCTGGTTCGCCATCATAACCACTTCAGAAGTAGGTGTGTAGGTGGTGAACCACTCCTTACTGGAGCAGACATGGCAGGAGGCTCCAGTGTCTACCCACCAGTCAGAGTCAGTACTTACCGCATCAACCTGCGCAATCATAGCAACAACGTCAGTGATCATAGATACCTTACTAGGTTTTTCTTGCTCTGATTGCTTGGTCTTTGCTTTGCATTCACTTTGGAATTGGCCCTTCTTGCCACACTTGAAATAAGGCATCTGAGACTTTGCCTTCTTTCGCTTGAAGGAAGTCCCCTTCACATTCAGATTGTTAGGGTCTTCTTCTTGCTGTGGGAAGCCGCCTGCTTTTCCCTTGGTTCCTTGGTATGAACCAGATTGGCGTTAGCCAATTGCTTGGACAGTGCGTCCACCTTCAGTTGAGCCCGCATCTGGTCCTCAACATAGATTTCCTGCAAGAGATCTTCAAGGCTGATCTCAAGCTTCTTCCTATGCATATTTGCATAGAACTTACTCCACCCAGTGGAGAGCTTTGAGACAATCCCTCCAACAACAAACTTGTCGGGGAGGAGCATCGCCTCGTCTTCCAACTTTTGTCGCAGTTTCAAAAATTCCTTTACCTGCGGCAACATGGACTTTCGTCCTCAAAGAGCCATTTGTGATATTTTTCAACCACAAATATCTTGCTCCTGTTTTTGTCTTCTTCATACAGTTTCTCCAGAGACTCCCATATATCTGGCAATTGGTTTTTACTGTAAGATTCTGCTAAAGAATCCTCCATAGCATTCAGGATAAGCAGCCTGCAAATACTATTTTTTTCTTCTCCACTTGGCCTGAAGTTTAGTAGCCACAGTGATTGCGGCAACAGACCCAATATCTGGAACGGTAGGTTCCTCTTCAAGAAGCACGTGATCAACGTCTATGAGTTGAAGAGTGAGATAAACCTTCCTCTTACAGACTTGATAATGCTCTCCATCAACTTTTCTAACTTACAAAAGTCAGTATTGAGGAGTGAAGCATTAACGTTTTCCATCGTAGCAATAAAGCTTCGAGATTGTTATTGTCGGGGTACAATTTTTCGATGGAAAACTGAGAAGATGAAACAATTGTAAAAACAATGTTCCAACGCAACACTTCTAGGAAGGTTGGGCGAGTATAACGAAGATCTAAAAAGATCTCGTTTTAGTATTACGAGAATCTAAAAAGATTTCGTAATCCACAACAATCGATCGTAGTACTTCTAAAAAGAAGATACAATCAGAATTACTGGCAGCAATGAAGAAGGTGACAGGCGAAAGATGGAAGAACTCCTGCTGGGGTGAATAATCACAGTTGCTCAAAGCTTTATTCGCCCTACACGAACAGCTTCCAGGAACCAGCAAGTTCGTCGAAAAACTTGGAACATCCTGCTCTTCTGACTCTCGGATGGACACGAACTCCCGTGCAAAAGCAATGCTGGTGCGGCGCCTTTCCTCTCTCTCGAAGGCTGCTGGAGTTCGCAAGCAAATTCCGATCAGAACTGTGTTAAAGAAAACTTCTGAATTCTCGTTTACTTGTGTTAAAAAACACTCCGTAAACTTTCTGTGGTGGCTTCTATTACTTGTATATCTATCGCCTTGTGAGAGAGAGGATGCCTTATATAGGCCCTGCAGCAACTGCTCGGTTGCCACAAAGTTAGGGTCATGGTAAAAACCATCCCGAACATGTAGCAACCGTCCAGAACGTGCAAACGCACGTTCTGCTGCAAGTTGCGCCAACTGCGCGCACCCTGCGCTCCTTGCACTTCGCGCGACAGAGCGCGCACTGAGCTGCGCACAGTGCACGCTGGACAGCGCAACTGGGCTTGCGCAACGTGCGCAACTAAAGAAGTGCAAAGTGTGCCAACAAAACGCCACATTACGCCTCATGAGCCCGAGTCCGAACCCGAGTCCGAGTCGCTACGGGGCTTAGCTCTCATGGAAATAAATTTTCCAAGAGCAAAAAGCATGAATGCTTTCAATTGTTGATTTATTCTTTTTTCCATTAGAAAAATAACCCACATGGCACACCCATGTGCACCTCCACACCACATGTGCATCTCTAAACTAGCAAAGCTAATATATAGAGATACAAGTCCTTTGGTCTAGCCGATGTGGGACTAAAATTCACTTTGAAAAAGACCAAAACCCAACAAAGACTACAATAAATTGAAAGTTATCAGAAGAAATTGAAGCTAAATAATAAATGACCCTGACGACCATTACAAGGATGCCAACCATACCTGATTCCCATTGAGGACTAATAAAATCCTTTGTTGTTTCTGAACATAACAAAAGTTATTGCTGCCAATATAGTATATAATAGTTACTCCACAAAGTTCACTATATGAATAAATTACTCATTCTAAAGCAGCAATCCAACAGAAAGGGAGTAAATTATGTATGCTAAGCAAGTAAAATTGAAAGGATCAATTAGATCAAAACTAAAGAAATTTTATATACCTTGCTAACTAACAGTTAATTAACACAAAGGTAAATGAAAATAGGAATTTAAAGTTCAAATATGGCATACACAAAGATAAATGAAAAAATGGGGAAATAAGAAGCATATTTAAGAAGATAACAAATTACAATGAACTATCACTTTGTCAGAAGCATTTGAACGAATAGGTTGGCCGCATATTTTCAGTTAGCAGTAGTACAAGGATATGAACCATATTCAGTAAAGTACTTAAAATTAATTTTTGCCATGTTGAAGTAGCAAGCCTTCCACCCTTCGAAGACCATCGACATGGAAGGGTTGGACCAGAAGGTGGGGGTGAAGTAGGAGGAGAAGTTGGCCCTGCAGTACTCGGGAGCTGCCAATTCCAAGTCGTGCAACGAAGTAAACCCCGGGCTAACGATATCGTTGACAAGTATCAAGTCAGAGTCTAGGTAGACGACTCAAGACAGATAGGCCGGAAGGAGGCGGGGGAGGCAGGAGCATGCGTAGTCCAGCGGCTTGTTGAGGGCTCGATGTATCAAAGTCGACATCAGTCCGGAGACGATGGTGTCGTCGAAGGAGTATATCCAGAAATTCAATGATGGGAAGGAAGCGGAGATGGTGGAGTTAAAGTACGATATCGAACACGACGCAAGGAAGTGGAAATAGATGAATTCGGGATAGGATGAGAGCTGTAGGACCGAGTAGATCAAGGCCATCGAGCCACGGAGATATGAAATTATCACAAGAACAAGAAGAAATTTCATCTAAACCATAAATTAATGGGAAGGGGAGCTTACCAGGTTGATGGCTCTGCACAAGAGGAGAAAGGAGGAAGGATGAAGGAAGGGAGGGAATTGATTTGGATACGAGGGGAAATTTCGTAAGACAGAATTGCATATAGAAAAATAAAAGCGCCTAAAATTCACTTGCCGCCCAAAAATTTGCCTAAATAAATCCTTCGAATACATATTTCAATTCCATTGCTATATGTGCAAATGGATTAGCAACTATATAACTCGTTGTTATCCTAGTTGGAAAGTAATGTATAACGATTTAGCAACGACAACATTGTTGCATATTCACTTTTTGGTCTTTGGCAATGAAACTATAGCAACAACAAAAGGTTTAGTTGCCAAAATTAATATCTAGCAACGACCAAAGTTTGGGTTGCAGAAAAGGTCTACTAGCAATAAAAAATATTGTGTTGCTAAAAAAATCGTTGCCTTATGGGATATTTTTTGTAGTGTTTTGTGACTTTCACACAATTACTATACATTCGTAACAGTTAGATTCATTACTAACAAATGATCAAACAAAATAGAATTAAAAAAATATTTGTAGTAACGCTTATTTATTTTTAGTCATATTAAATTTAGTATTCCCACCTGCTTTAGGCGAGAAAACGCAACTTTAGGCAAGAATATTTTGTTTAGTCGTCTTAAATTAGTATTCCTCTCTACTTTAGACGAATTTTTTTTTTTCCAAGTCGTCTTAGTTTTCTCTTACAAAGAATTTTTTGAGTCGTCCAAACTTATTAATAGTCGCTAAAGAGTTCACAATTATTTTTTTAAATTCGGAGGACTTCAGATGACAACAATAATTTTTTAGCCGCTAAAGATTTGTTTGGGCGACTAAATTTTTTTTGTCGTTCCAGATTTTGTGGCCTAAAGCCTCTATTCCTGTAGTGTTATGAGAAATTTTTTAGGGCCGATAGTTATGCGCGGAAGAAGGAATATTAGGGGGTTTAGGCTATGGGTTTTGTAAATATTGGGCACGGGTTCTGTAAATTTGTATGCTTTTACGCCAAATATACTACAGTCTATTTTTTATCATGTAAAATAAAAACCTATGCTGCTTCTCCTAGGATTCGAACATGAGATCTGCTTTGACATACAAACAAAGCAATAGATGAATGTTATAGATTCTACAGCATTCAGGAAACGCTATAAATATATATTTTTATAGCATACAGAAAGAACGCTATTGTTGATAACATTCTATAGCAGGGACACTTGAACGCTATAGAAAAACTGCTATTATAGGTCCTATTTGTTGTAATGCCCCCAATAAATTTTTGTTACGTCCATATCACCTCTGAATTTTTTCATGCATCCCCATAGAATTGTCTTTCTATGCTCGTATAACCTGTGAGTAAGATAACTATACTATAATTCAATGTTTACCATGTCCACATTACCTCTGAGTAAACATTCTTACTAATCAACTTTTCACCACAATGTCCATAATACCTCTGATGGTCTTTATTATCTCAACTTACCATATGCACCTAATTCTAGGTACATTAAGGATGGTAGGTCTACATAAAATTCCCCAGTAGAATTATCCCAACCCATCACGTCCACATCACCTCTGATGGGATTTCAGGTCAAATCATATTGTAGCTCTTTTGTCCATGCTTCTTATTCAAAGTATTTTAAAACTTGTTTAAGTTTTAAAAACTTTAAATGAGGTCTTATAGAAGCATGGAAAATCAATACAAATAACCATACACTAGGCAAGACATGCGCACATCATACCATATGCACCCCCAACCATGCACTCAAAAGACTCAAGCAGGTTCATGGGCCTAGATTCAGACATGCCAACTGTGCTTGAGAGGCCATGCGCCTAAGCGTCATTTCAATAAAGGAGCAGTTAATGCCGACTGGACAATGGTGTCAGCTATCAGCTGACACTGACACTTCGAACAGAATATAGGGTGTGCCTCGAGTACTGCATAGTCAACGGCTACGTGATAACCAATGAGTCACCCTCTCTACGATCCTATGCGCCCATACAATAGTAGCATTTAGCGTAGGATTATACAGACGAAGTAAAGTGGTTCTTTACTAAAGCCAAAACACCTCAAAGTATGAGGTGACGACCAACGTGAGCGCTTACATCATTGTCATCATTAATCTTTGTCAACGGAACATGGCTGACAAAGATGAATCTTCGTATGAGCCTCAGAAGACATACGCCCGGACTGGACATGTGCCCCAGAAGTCATGCATCTAGGCTTGCCACGCACCAAGTCCCCTTATGCGCTGACTCCTTCATGCGCATCACATATTTTCTGTTCCAACAAAATGAGAGCTTCGAGCAATGTACACGCTGTTAAGATTATACTAAAAGCATCACTTTTGTAGTAACTATATTTTTCTATTATTTTTGAATGAGAATCATATGGGCAAATGTTGGCATTTTATATTTGTTATATGTTAATACAAGTGTCTCATATTCTACATTGTAGATAATATGGTGTGTAGTGACACACAGAAGATCATATTATCAGTCCCTTGTAGAATATATAAATGGTTCACAACCTAGATGGATTTGGACAAACCATTAGTAAGGTTGTAGTTTAATCTGGCATTAGTCTACTTGACTATAGGTTTATACTAGTATACTTTGTGTGTATTGAACATGACCACTTGAAGTTGTTCTCTTTGTGCTGACTACATAAGTGAACAAATACCTCTATTATTATGGATGCTTCTGCTCTTAATCCAGATATAATAACAGACATATATATATATGTAGTGTACATTACTTTTATTCATAAAAGAGTGAGATCTATAATGAGTCAATAACCTCTATGAATTGGGTAATGGCATTATGTGTATGATAAGCTGTTGATTACAAAAAAAATCTATCTATGTCCTGATGTATCGGGTTGATGATGTCCCCTTAAGGAACTCATAAGGATTGTCATATAAATCCTACAGGTGGATTATATCCGACATGAAAAATAAAGTTAAGTGGTACTACTTAAGGATAAAAGAAGTCAATCAATGTAATTGTCAATAACTTATTTTGATTGGACATTCGATATCTTAACATGGGGAGATAAACAAGCATATAATAAGAAGGTGCCCATAAACGTAATTTGGGATTAGGAAGGTAGTGTAATAGTACCTCTTTAGTGGACCGAGTTATTGTTAACAGGTCTGGGCTGTGTGTTCAGGCTGAACACGGGATACCAAGACCCGTTAGGAGATCTAAACCTAATTTTGTCTCAGGGTCCCTACCATAGCCTATATATATCCTCTATTTTTTAGCCGTCATATACATCATAAGAAGAGTATCTTTTTCTAAATCCGTTCATCACGAGAGGAGAGAAAGGGAGGACATCCAAGGAAAGAAAAGGTTGAGAGATCGTCATCCGCACGACGTCCAACCCGTAGAAGGAATACGTGCAGAAGAGCTTGGGGTCACTGACTGCTCGATGTTGTTAGAAATCGTCGACTTTTTCTTATCGTAGTTATAATTCGTGAACCCTAGTTTCCGTCTGTAAAGGGTTAGAACATGTTTTAAATCTGTTAACTTTATATCGATCAATACGTAGACCAATCCATGGTCATGGGAATCCTTAGTTCCATCAATTGGTATCAGAGCCCGTATTAGATCCGCGTATCGATTGATACATCCATGTTGACCAATAAAACACAATGTCAAAAATAGTCGGTAGATGTAGATATGTTCTGACTCAATTTTGCAAGCGCCTTATATCCAACTATTATGGTCAAATTTATGTTCTGTTTGTGTTGTTTTAAACCATGGACATGTCATGGTTATTGTTGTTCATGGATGTAATTAAAATCACGAAGGCTGATCGTGCTTATTTATTTAAATTTTTTAATCTAGATTATGTGTGAACTCCTTCGGGAGGTATAGGATTGATGTAATTTTAAATATAATTGGTCTATCGTGATGGCGGTGGTGGCTTTTTATGATGCGAGACGAGATGCTATTTTTTTCAGCAGTCCAGAGGCTGTCGGATGATTTTCGATTAAGAGATTGACAACGAAAACCTAAAAAATCGGGCGCTGTCCCAAACCCCGCAACCTGGCCGGGCAGGTCGAACCCCGAATAGGTCTGCGTATTATACTATTCTGGATCCAAGCACAGTTGAAGAAAAAGCAGGATATATGGCCATAATAGTTGGATATTTACCTTTTATTGCTATATTTTGCTTTTCTTGATTATGCATGTTTATTATTTTATGGATTTTTTGTTAAAACTATGTCCGTATTAATAATTGTCAACATGGACATGAATCAACTTGTAGAAAAATTCTTATTGTTAAATAACTAAGTGGGAGAGAGAATTTATTTAACTTAATTTCCATGGTCTACATTACTGATTTGTAGGTGATATAATTATACTGGCATGTTGGCTTTAGTGCCTTCCTCCATATCAGACAAGTCTAATTACGGATCACTAGTACAAACTTTCTTTAAGATAATTATAGAAAGTTACCTAGTATGTGTTCATTTTTCCATCTGAAGGAACTTATTACGAAGTAATAGACTTAGTATTAAGTAATGATATACACTTAGATATAAATAATGGTATCCTCCCCATCGGAGTCACTGCTATTATTTGTAGGATCGAAGCCAGGCCAACAAGTTAGTTTATTTGGCTTAAAGTTAGGTTGACATGAAAATAAAATTAATTGAAAAAACCTCCTTAGACAAATATTGAATTTGTATACGTCCACATCATCTTGGCATGCTAAATTCATGGTGTTTAAGGTGTTGGTAAATTTTTATTATTGTTTTGAGGGAATCAATATTTATTTAATTCAAAAAATTTGCCCTGCATAATAGTTAATTATGTGATTTTCAGGATTTTAAAAATGGGTTCTTTCAGTCCACTTATGGCGATTCTTAAAGAAAATAAACTTATTGGCTCTAATTATATTGACTGAAAACGTAACTGGGATATTGTCCTAACTGCTGAATAGTACAAATATGTACTCAATGAGCAATATTTACCTAAGCCAGATACTAATTCTGATAAAGAGGTCAAAGAGGCTAGTGGACAAAGGCAGATGAGATGACGCGGTATTACATTCTGGCATATATGTCAATTGTACTGCAACATCAGCATTATGCCATGGCCACAGCTTATGACATGATGTATAACCTCAAGAAACTCTTTGGACATCAGAGTAGAACAGCTAGGCAATTTTCTATGAAGTGTTTTTATAAAAATGACTGAAGGTACGCCAGTAAGGGATCATGTTCTCAAGATGATGGGTCATCTGAATGAGATAGAGATCCTTGGAGCTAAAATAAATAGAGAATTCCAGTCGATATCATTCTCGAGACTCTGCCTAAAGTTTTGACACATTTTGCCTTAACTACAACATGAACAAAAGGTTGTATAGTTTGGAAGAACTTGCAAAAGAGCTACATGATGCTGAAGCTCTCTATAGGTAGAGTAGTCATATTTATGTTACTGAAAGGCTTCTACTTCTGAGCCCAAAGACGGTAAGAAAAAGAATAACATACAGAAATAAGCAGACTCAGTATAGAAGGGCATGAGACCTCAAGACGTTGTGAAAAAGCCGAAAGATAAATGTTTCAAGTACAAAGGGTCAGGATATTGGAAGAGTGACTGTCCACTTCTCAAATAAGGAAACAAAGAAGGTATATCTCGTTTACTAGTAGTTGAAATATGTTTAACGGTGTTACCTACCGACACCTGGTGTAGATACATGGGCCACTAATCATGTCTATAATTTATTGTAGGGGTTCCAGGAAACCAGACGACTTAGTGATGGAGAGATATGCTTATTCATGGATTATGCTACAAAAGTTGCGGCCCTTATAGTAGGAGATTTTATTTTATCTTTTGCTAGAAATAAGTACTTGACATTGAAATATTGTCTTTTTGCACCTTCACTTAGAAGGAATTTGACTTATGTTTCTATGCTAATTAAGGATGTATATTCAGTTTATTTTACTGACAACATTATTATTAGAAAAATAAGCAATTTATCTGTTCTAGTGTATTAGTAGATAATTTCTATGTCATTAATCCTATTTCACCGACAATACAACTAATGGAAATAAATAATACGTTTTCTAACTCAAACAAGAGAAATAAACCTTCTTGTATGAACCAAATATATCTTTGGCACTTGCGATTAGGCCATATTAAGCTAAAAGGATTCAAAGACTGGTTATAGATGGACCTTTGAGTTAATTAGAAATGGAGGCACTTCCAATCTGTGAATCCTGCTTGGAAAGTAAAATAACCAAAAAGCCTTTTAAGACAAAGTGGTATAGGGCCAAAGATGTGTTGGAATTGGTTAAATCTGATTTATGTGGGCCCATGACTATCTAGGATAGAGGTGGCTTTGAATACTTTGTCACAGTCATTAACGATTATTCAAAGTATGGATACATTTACTTGATGCGTCGTAAGTCGAGTGCTTTGAGAAATTCAAAGAGTACAAGACTGAGACGAAGAAACATCATAGAAAATGTATCAAGTCATTATGTTCAGATCGTGGTGGCGAGTACATTTTTGGAGAGTTTAGGAATTACTTATCAGAAGCTGGAATTACGTCCCAATTGACAGCACCTGGAACATCCCAGAAGAATGGTGTAGTAGAAAGAAAGAATATGACTCTTATGGAGATGGTTAGATCAATGATGAGTTATTCAGATTTCTCAGACTCATTTTGGGACATGCCTTAGAGACTGCAGCATATATTCTGAACTTGGTACCTTCTAACTCAGTACCTTATACTTCCATAGAGCTGTAGACCGGGCGAAAGTCTAGTCTGGAACATGTTCAAATTTGGGGTAGTCCAACACATGTGCTGAATGGAAAAGTAGATAAGGTGGAATCTCATACAGAAGTACGCTTGTTTGTAGGCTATCCAAGAGGAACAAAGGAAGGTCTATTTTATAGTCCTAAGCATCAGAAGGTCATTATTAGCACCAATGCCCGATTCTTAGGGGAAGACTATGTGATGAACCATAAACCCATGAGTACAATTGTTCTAGAAGAATTGAGAGAAGAGACACCTAATACTTCAATACCAACACTACAAGAGGAGGAACCACAAATAACTGTACAACCTATCACAAATGTTATACCATAACCCATATTGCCTTGTCATAGTGGGAGGGTTATTATACAATCGGACATGTTTATGTTCTTGGGAGTCCTCAGACTTTGTCTCCGAAGAGCAAGACTATGATCCCTGCACCTATAATGAAGCACTACAAGATAAAGATGCTGAATCTTGGCAAGAGACAATGAAATCGAAAATAGAATCAATGGATTCTAATAAATTCTGAAAACTTGTAGAATCACTTATTGCCATAAAAGCCATTGGATGCAAGTGGGTCTATAAGAGAAAAAGAGGAGCAGACGGTAAGGTTGAAACCTTTAAAGCACGGCTTATTGCAAAAGGTTTTACTCAGAAAGAGAGTATTGATTATAATGACACCTTTTCGCTAGTAGCCATGCTTAAGTCTATCAGAATTCTTTTTGCTATTGTAGCTCACCTCGATTATGAGATTTGGCAAATGGATGTCAAGACAACTTTCCTTAATGGAAGTCTTGAAGAAAATATCTATATGAAGCAACCAGACGGGTTCATTGAAAAGGGCCAAGAGCATCTTGTTTGTAAGCTCAAGAAGTCCATTATGTACTCAAGCAAGCTTCAAGATCTTGGAACATCTATTTTGATCAGGTGATAAATTTCTATAGATTTGATCAATGTCCAGATGTATACAAAAAGTATAACAAATACGTGGTGGTATTCCTAGTATTTTATGTGGATGACATATTGCTCATTGGAAATAATGTGAAGGTGTTATCTAATATAAGGGTATACTTATCCAAACAGTTTGATATGAAGGACTTTGGAGAAGCAGGTCACATCCTTGGGATCAAAGTTTTACAAGATCGCAAGAAAAGGATGTTAGGCTTATCTTAATCAGCCTATATTGATACTATATTAACTCGTTTTAGCATGCAAAATTTCAAAAAAGGTTTTCTACCTTTTAGGCATGGAATAGCTCTATCAAAAGAACAGTGTCCGAGGACACCTAAAGAAATAGAGGACATAAAAGTAGTTTCTTATGCTTCAGCGGTAGGAAGCTTAATGTATGCAATGTTATGTACGAGATCAGACATCTGTTTTGTCATAGGCATAGTTAGTAGATATCAGTCTAACCCAGGACAAGATCACTGGACTACGATAAAGCATATTCTGAAGTACCTGAACAGGACTAAAGATTACATGATGGTTTACTAGGCATACAGTTTAGTGCCTTTGGAGTATACAGACTCAGATTTTCAGTCATATAGGGATGCCAAAAAATCTATTTTGTATTTACCTTGGAAGGTGGAGCCATAGTTTGGAGGAGTATCAAGCAAAAATGTATTGCTGATTCCATCATGAAAGCCGAGTATGTGGCAGTCTCGGAGGCAGCCAAAGAAGCAGTTTGGCTCAGAAACTTCCTATTGGACTTAGATGTGGTACCTAGTTTGCCTAAGACTATTATACTTTATTGTGATAATAGTGGTACAATTGCAAACTTGGAGGAAGTACGAGCCCATAAGACAGGTAAACAAATTGAGTACAAGTACCATCTGATACGAGATATCATAAAAATAGGAGATGTTGCTGTGACTAAGATAGCATCAACAGACAACCTAGCTGATCCCTTTACAAAGAGCTTACCGGCTAAGGCTTTTAATAGTCATATTGAGGGAATGATAGTCAGATGCATGGCCGCATGGCTTTAAGTATAAATGGGAGATTTGTAACAGTATACTAAAAAGCAATGGTTTGAGTATAAGTGAGACATTGTTAAGGTTATATTCTAAAAGCATCACTTTTGTATTAACTATATTTTTCTATTATTTTGGAATGAGAATCATATGGGCAAATGTTGACATTTTATATTTGTTATATGTTAATACAAGTGTCTCATATTCTATATTATAGATAATATGGTGTGTGGTGACACACAAAAGATCATATTATTAGTCCCTTATAGAATATATATAAATGGTTCACAACCTAGATGGATTTGGACAAACCATTAGTAAGGTTGTAGTGTAATCTGGCATTAGTCTACTTGACTATTGGTTTATACTAGTACACTTTGTGTATATTGAATATGACCACTTGAAGTTGTTCTCTTTGTACTGACTACATAAATGAACAAATACCTTCATTATTATGGATGCTTCTGCTCTTAATTCAGATATAATAACAGACATATATATGTAGTGTGAATACTTTAATTCATAAAAGAGTGAGATCCATAATGAGTCAATAACCTATATGAATTGGGTAATGGCATTATGTGTATGATGGGCTGTTGGTTATAAAAGGAATCTATATCCTGATGTATCGGGTTGATGATATTCCCTTAAGGAAATCATAAGGATTTTTATGTAAACCCTGCAGGTGGATTATATCCGAGATGACAAATAATATTGAGTGGTACTACTTAAGGATAAAAGAAGTCGATCAATATAGTTGTCAGTAACTTATTTTGATTGATGGACATTCGATATCTTAACATGGGGAGATAAACAAGCATATAATAAGAAGGAGCCCATAAATATAATTTAGGATTAGGAAGGTAGTACAACAGTAGCTCTTTAGTGTTCCGAGTTACTGTTAACAGGCATGGACTGTGTGTTCGGGCTGAACACGGGATACCTAGACCCGTTAGGAGACCTAAACCTAATTTTTTCTCAGGGTCTGTGATGCCCCAGAACCAGAATACTAGAGAGCGGGGGCGTACATAGCCAGCTACGTATATTGAAATGAAATCCACCTCGCTATACGGTCACGGCTGTCTAGATATGAGGGTTTACTATAAGCCAACGGTCTCTTAAGGTCCAGCCTATTGTCTTAATCTCAAATAAGTAATATAGTTACAAGATGTTAGATCACCAAATATACAATAAAAGGCGTCCCAAATATTACATATTCAGTTAATCATGAAGCTAGTCATAAAAAATGCGAGGACTAGCAAGAGTTAAGTCATACATGATCAACCCTAGGATTTGTTAATCATGTTACAGCCCGTAGGCAGACAGTAAGTAAAGATGCATCGAGCTAACAGGTGCTCGTCGGCTAAACGCCTCAAAAAAATAAATTTACAATGTAGTGGGTGAGACAAAATGGAAAACTCACTCGTAGCCCGGGTTCCTTCTAGTCGCCACCATCGGGCTGGAGGTTCGGTAGATCCTCGGGTGCTGCTCCAAAATCTGGCCACACAAAACCAGTTGGGTCAAACCCCAGAAAGAGCAAGTGTCACAAGGGAGGCCACGAAATAATGACAAAAGCCAGCATATCAGAATCATAAGAAAATGGAAGAAAAGTGCAAGTAATAAAGTACAATAGGACAATAAACGACTAGGGACATGGTACCATTTCGGGAGCCAGATTACAACCCGTAAACCAAACAAGGACCGGGGTTGTAACCCTTCGCCTGAATAGCACTTGTCTCTATCCATTTATTGTTAAGACAAGTAAAACAAACATGTTCGGGAGGAACCAGGTACTGGGACAAGACAAGACTTAAACAGGGCTAGACAACATCCATTCACAAGCGGCCAAGCAATTAATATGGCTCACTACTTTAACTAACTAGGGTTATCACAAGCCTAATTACTAACAAGATGCAATGAGAATTTTCCAGTCCTAAGCCCTACAGACCATCTAGTTATCCTTCCGCGGGTTGAGAGTATGGTTGAGTACATCGCCCAGGAGATGATATACCCTTAGGTGACTTAGAGGTACAACACATGACAGTGTGCTGGAAATGTGCTCTACTCGTCGGCAAGCTACAAGTCCATTAAAGCGCCCAGATAACAAGATTGCTTCTGACTGGAAATTCTCCATGTTCTAGTTTCATCTAATCATTAGCCTAATCCAATTTAGTATGAGTCCCTGGCCGTGGTGCCCAGGGAGTCACGTCCTAGACATGATACAAGACAAGACAAGTAGATTTGCACAACGCAACAAGAAAGAACACCCACGGTGTCAGGGCAAGTCGAGTACGACCAGTTATCAAGTCGAGTCAAGTCAAGAGTGCACCGAGGCGGCCACTATCAAGATATCAAGTTACAGGGGATTAATTACAGGTCGTAGGTTACAAGTTAAAAAGCCACAAGTTACAAGCACCCAACAAGTTACTACCAAAATCAGAGAATACTAGCCATAAATTAAAAACACAAAAAATTGTGTCAAGGCGTGTCGGATCAAGTCAAGTCGTGCTGTGGCATCAAGATCTCAGAGAGAAAAATCAGCAAAAGAAAAATCGAGGACCAAGGGGAACACCAAGGGTCAGGAGGAGAAGCCATGGCACAGGGTGTGCCAGGCAAGGGGCTCGGGCAAACGACGCCAAGAGACGCGCTCGGGAACAGTCGCAGCGCGCCAAGGGGCACGGGGAGCCAAGCGCGCAGGGGGCGCGGGATCCAAGCACGCAGGGGGCGCGGGGGCCGAGCGCACAGGGGCGCGGGGTCCAAGTACGCAGGGGGCACGGGGGCCGAGCGCGCAGGGGCGCGGGGTCCAAGTGCGCAGGGGCGCGGGGGTCGAGCGCGCAGGGGCACGGGGGCCGAGCCCGCAAGGGCACGGGGGCCGAGCACGCAAGGGCGCGGGGGCAGCAAGGCGCGCGGCCAGTGAGGCGCGCAGCGTACGGGGCTCAGCACAATCGGGCGGGGGCAGCAGCGCGCTAAAGAGCGCGCGCGCCAACGGGTCAGCAGCCAGCGCCAAAGGGCGCGGCGCGGGGAAAGCAGCCCGGCGCTAAACAGCACGGCTGGGAGGGGTATTCTTCATCCTCAAGCTGAGAGGAAGAACTCTAATGGCCTCTAAACTTTGGAACATCACAACTTGGTCCATAAAATACGAAATCCGGATTTTTAAGAGTCTAACATATGTAAAATTCAATTCTCTACAACATGGAAGCATTCAATCAAGAAAAAATCCAAGTTTGGTAGATCAAACCCAAGAAATTCCAAAAATGGTAGAAACTTAGATCTAGGAGAATCCAAGCTCAAAATCCAAAAATGTCAAGTTCTAATGTTGTTCCAAATCATCTAATTAAGCTAATAGACAAATAAAATTTGGTCTTCATGTGGTGGCAAGATGCACTTGCCTATGGGTGGGGTGTTGTGTGGAAGAAGGAAGAAGAAGGAGTTAGAAATTAATGGGGGAAGTAATAAGGAGAGAGAATGGTTGGTGGGGATTTAATGAGGGTTGTTGTGGTGAGATGAGGGTGGAGTATAGGTTAAGGTGTTCTATTTGGTTTAAAATCAAACCAACCCAACTAAAACCGAGCCGAGCCGAAACCCAAAATACGAAAAAACCCAAAATTCCTCAAGTCGAGAAAAATAAATAAAAAAATACATGCCAAAATCCAACTACGAGTATAAATACGAAATACTGGAAATGAGGGTGACAACTCTACCCACCTTAAAAGAATTCTGTCCTCGGAATTTAATCAAGGATCTAGAGACTGCCACGGCAAGCTACACTAAGCACCAACAACTACACTAAGTAGTTCAATCATACAATCATACATACAAGCAAGGGATAGAAAACATAAGGCATAAGGAAGACATTATACCTTACGAGTCAAACAAGTCAGGATATCGCGATCGGATGTCATCCTCACGCTCCCACGTTGACTCACCTAGAGAGTGATGACCCCAAGCAACACGGACTAAGCTAATAGTCTTGTTCTTGAGTATTTTCTCCCTCCGGTCCAATATAGAAACGGGCCTCTCCTTATACGAAAAGTTGGTACCAATAACCAATTTCTAATGGTCTAGGATATGGCTCGGGTCCGGGATATACCGTCGTAATTGGGACACATGGAATACATCTTGCACCTCACTTAGCGACGGCGGAAGAGCAAGACGATAGGATACATCTCCTACTCGCTCCAGGATATCGAACGGCCCTATATACCTAGGACTAAGCTTTCCCCGCACGCCAAAGCGAATGACGTCGCGGTTAGGCGAGATCCTAAGGAATACATGGTCGCCGATAGCAAACTCTAAGGGACGCCGATGGGCATCGGCCCAATATCGCTGGCGATCTTGGTCAACTCGAAGATGATCCCTGACTTTTCTGACTAATTCAACTGTCTGGACAATCATTTCTGGACCGAGCATCTGCCTCTCTCCGACATCGTTCCATGCCAACGGGGATCTGCACTTCCTACCATACAGTACCTCGAATGGTGCCATCTGGATGCTGGCCTAGAAACTGTTGTTGTACGAGAACTCCACCAGGTGCAGGTGATCTTCCCACGAACCACCAAAGTCAAGTGTACAAGATCTCAATATGTCTTCAAGAGTCTGGATTGTACGCTACGACTGACCATCTGTCTGCGGATGAAATGCTAAACTGAACTGGAGACGAGTTCCCAAACTCTCTTGCAGGCTACGCCAAAAGTGTGATGTAAACCTTAATTCTCGGTCCGAGGTGATACTAACGGGCACACCGTGAAGCCTGACAATCTGTCTGAGGTACATCTCTGCCAACTGGGCCGTAGACTGACCAACTCTGAATGGAAAAAAATGAGCCACCTTTGTGAGCCGGTCAACTATAACCCAAATAGCATCTCTACCAGCTGGGGATCTAGGCAATCCAGTCACAAAATCTATGGTCACATGCTCCCACTTCTATTCTAGAATCGGCAAGGGCTGAAGAAGTCCAGCGGGCCTCTGATGTTCAGCTTTAACCTGCTGGCAAACCAAACACCGAGAGACAAACCGGGCTATCTCCCTCTTCATGCCATTCTACCAGAAATGCTGGGATGAATAAAATACTGTGAACTGTGAGCTTCTGCCATGACCTCCTGTCTGATATCTCCACTGGGTACACAAAGACGAGTGCCGTATCGAAGTGTACCATCGTCATGAATGCACAACTCTAGCCTTCTCCCTGCCTCACACTCTGTTCTGAGTCGCTGAATCTTAGAATCTATAGACTGCGCCATCCGGATCCTCTCAACTATGCTGGACTGAACCTGTAGACTGGCCATCAATGCCACGTTGGTAGGAAGAACCACTTCAATACCCATCTTCTGAAGATCTGCCAATAATTCTGGTTGCGTCGTTAGGAAGTAAACTCCGGCTTTCCTGCTCAACGCATCTGCTACAACGTTGGCCTTCTCTGGATGATACTGCAAGTCCACATTGTAGTCCACGAGTAGCTCGAGCAATCACCTCTGTCGCATATTAAGGTCCTTCTGGGTGAAAACATACTTTAGGCTCTTGTGATCAGTAAATATCTCCACTCTATTCCCGTACAAGTAATGCCGCCAAAGCTTAAGTGCAAACACTACTGCTTCCAGTTCTAAGTCATGGGTCGGGTAATTCTTCTCATGATCACGAAGTTGACGTGATGCATAAGATATTACCCTCCCATGCTGCATCAAGACACACCCTAATCCTCTACCTGAAGTGTCGCAATAAACTGTGAATCCTCCCGTCCCATCTGGAAGTGTGAGAATGGTTGCCGTTATCAAACCTCGCTTCAACTTCTCAAATGATTCCTGGCACTCTGCTGTCCAAGCAAACTGCACATCCTTACGGGTCAACTGGGTCATCGGCGCTGAAATCCTTGCAAAATCTGATACGAATTGCCGGTAGTAGCCGGCCAATCCAAGGAAGCTGCGAACCTCTGCCGCTGAACCAGGTACTGGCCATGACTCGATAGCCACAATCTTCTGGGGATCCACTTCTACTCCTCCTCGGAAAATGATGTGACCCAAGTATGAAATACGATCGAGCCAAAACTCACATTTACTAAACTTGGCATACAACTGATGCTCTCTAAGCGTCTGAAGGACAATCCTGAGATGCTGCTCATACTCTGCTTCGCTCTTGCTGTAGACCAAGATATCATCTAGGAACACGATCACGAACTGATCCAAGTAAGGCATGAAAATGCGATTCATGAGGTCCATAAATACAGCCGGCACATTAGTCGCTCCAAAGGGCATAACAAGGAACTCTCAATGCCCATACCTCAATCTAAATGCTGTCTTCAGGATGTCCTGCTCTCTGACTCTGATCTGGTGGTATCCTGATCGTAAGTCTATCTTCGAGAACATTGAAGCCCCTCTGAGTTGATCAAACAAGTCATCTATCCTCGGAAGAGGGTATCTGTTCTTGATTGTCACTGAGTTCAAGGTACGATAATCTACACATAACCTGGACGTACCATCCTTTTTTTTCACAAGAAGCATCGAGGCTCCCCAAGGCGATCCACTTGCACGAATGAATCCTTTGGTCCTTAATTCTTCAATCATCTTGTACAAAATCTCCAACTCTGAAGGCGTCATCCTGTAGACTCTCTCTGATACTGGTGCTGTCCCGGGGATCAAGTCTATAGTGAACTTGATCTCCCGCTCTGACGGCATCCTTGGAAGTTCCTCTAGGAAGACATCTGGGAACTCTTCAACTATCCTGAGTAACTGTACTGCTGCTACGGCCATCCGTAATACTGGGGAAGATGGTTCCACTGCACCTTTGGAAAATGAAAACTCTGGCTTGCCTGGAATACTAAAGACAACCCTGCCAATATGGTAGTCTATCCTAGCATACTGGTTCCTCAACCAATCTATGCCTAAGACTACATCATAGTCTGCCATAGGGAATTCTATGAATCTAGCGGGGAACTCTCTACCGCTAACTACGATCCGACACGAGGAAAACACTCGATCTACTCCCACAAGACCATTATCAGTAAGTATATTGAGCCTTACTAATAATGACTCGGGCTCCAATCCTATCCGTGTCGCGAATCGTGCATACATGAATGAATGTAATGCACCAGAATCAAATAATACCGATGCTGGAAAGGAGTTGACGAGAATAGTACCTGCCACTACCTTACCTGGTGTAACTTCTTCTTCCATAGTCATCATCATGTCCTGACCTTGTCCTCTTGCTGCAGGTCCCCTCTGCTGAAAACCTCTCTGCCTGCTCTGCACTTGGGCTTGGGTGTACTGCTGCTGGTTCTACTGATGAAATGCCTGGGCCTGAGGCAACAATAGCCTCGGGTACTGCTGCTGCTGCATAGGTGTTGGTCCCATAACCGATGGACTAGTTAGGTTAGAAGAGGATGAACTACCCCTATTCGGGCAGGCCTCTATCTTGTGATCTGCCGCTCCGCAAGCCAGGCACAATCCCTGCGCCCTACGATAATCTGCCACTACATGGCCTGGCTTCCTACAATGAGAACATCCCATCGCGGAAGTCTGCTTCTGCTTCTGCTGCTGCGGATATGTCGGGGTTGAATGTTGAACCGACGTCACTGAGGCCGCCCGCCTCGGAGTTTCAATAGTCAAACTCCTAGCTGTCGGGGCTGGAGCTGAGGATTGGTTCATCTGACTGTGGGACCGCTTTCTACCTCCGGTCCTATCCACGATCCTCTGGGAGGTATACTCATGCCTCCTAGCTGCTCTCAAAATCGCATCGAACGTCTGGTGCTCGAACTGCTCAACCGCCAACAAGATCTCCAAATGTAGCCCCTGCTGGAACCGCTGGGCCCTATCAAACTCGATTGCCACCAAGATGGAGGCAAACCTACTGAGTCTAGAAAACTCAGATGCATAACTGTTGACCGTTCTGCCTCCTTGCTTCAAGTTGGTAAATCTCGTCTGTAGGTCGCACCGAGCCACAGCATCGAAATACTTCGTCTGGAATCTTTCTCTAAATACTGCCCAAACAATGGGTGCCACTAATCCCATAGCTTACGCTGCCCACCAACTGCGAGCCAAGTCTAACAACTACAGGCGTACCACCGCCACCTTTTTATTCTTAGGTATCCTAGCTGCTTCCAGAATCACCTCGGTATCCTGAAGCCAAGCGTCCACGGCAATCGCATCTTCACTGCCGTCGAAGAATGGAGGGTTCAGGCACTTGAAGCTGTTGGCCGCACTTTTCCCTGGGTGACCGCCTCTGTTCAAGGCATCTTGAACTGCCTGGTGCAAGGCGTCTCCTCTACGATCCTGGGAAGCTATCAAGGTCCTGATGAGACCTACCAAGGTGCCATCATCTGGTTCTGCAGGCTGGACGGGCCGAACTGGGGGCTCTCCTCCGGGAGGTACAACTCTGGAGGCTACTCCGGAATATTAGGCTTGATTTCCGGGTTGCTGGTCCACGAGAAGTGCTCCACCTTGCTGATCGACGGGGTCAGGTACAGTGCCGCTGAAGAAGACGACACAGGGAAAACAATAAAGAAGGACCAGGACAGATCAACGATACAAGCACATGATCAGGACAAAAATCCAGAGGTTCAGAGGATATGAATGGAGATCAAGGATGAGTGCTAATTGAGACATCTATTCGGTAAACCCTCACATATCTTGAATGCCAAGACCTGCATGGGCCACCACTTAAACCATATGACGCCCCAGAACCAGAATACTGGAGAGCGGGGGCGTACATAGCCAGCTACGTATATTAAAATGAAATCCACCTCGCTATACGGTCACGGCTGTCTAGATATGAGGGTTTACTACAAGCCAACGGTCTCTTAAGGTCCAGCCTATTGTCTCAATCTCAAACAAGTAATATAGTTACAAGATGTTAGATCACCAAATATACAATAAAAGGCGTCCCAAATATTACATATTCAGTTGATCATGAAGCTAGTCATACAAAATGCGAGGACTAGCAAGAGTTAAGTCATACATGATCAACCCTAGGATTTGTTAATCATGTTACAGCCCGTAGGCAGACAGTAAGTAAAGATGCATCGAGCTAACAGGTGCTCGTTGGCTAAATGCCTCAAAAGAATAAATTTACAATGTAGTGGGTGAGATAAAATGGAAAACCCACTCGTAGCCCGGGTTCCTTCTAGTCGCCACCATCGGGTTGGAGGTTCGGTAGATCCTCGGGTGCTGCTCCAAAATCTGGCCACACAAAACCAGCTGGGTCAAACCCCAGAAAGAGCAAGTGCCACAAGGGAGGCCACAAAATAAGAACAAAAGCCAACATATCAGAATTATAAAAAAATGGAAGAAAAGTACAAGTAATAAAGTACAGCAGGACAATAAACGACTAGGGACATGGAACCATTCCGGGAGCCAGATTACAACCTATAAACCAAATAAGGATCGGGGTTGTAACCCTTCGTCTGAATAGCACTTGTCTCTATCTATTTATTGTTAAGACAAGTAAAACAAACATGTTTGGGAGGAACCAGGTACTGGGACTAGATAAGACTTAGACAGGGCTAGACAACATCCATTTACAAGCGGCCAAGCAATTACTACGGCTCACTACTTTAACTAACTAGGGTTATCACAAGCCTAATTACTAGCAAGATTTAATGAGAATTTCCTAGTCCCAAGCTCTGCAGACCATCTAGTTATCCTTTCGCGGGTTGAGAGTATGGTTGAGTACATCGCCCAGGAGACGATATACCCTTAGGTGACTTAGAGGTGCAACACATGACAGTGTTCTGGAAATATGCTCTACTCGTCGGCAAGCTACAAGTCCATTAAAGCGCCCAGATAACAAGATTGCTTGTGACTGGAAATTCTCCATGTTCTAGTTTGATCTAATCATTAGCCTAATCCAATTTAGTATGAGTCCCTGGCCGTGGTGCCCAGGGAGTCACGTCCTAGACATGATACAAGACAAGACAAGTAGATTTGTACAACGCAACAAGAAAGAACACCCACGGTGTCAGGGCAAGTCGATTACGACCAGTTATCAAGTCGAGTCAAGTCAAGAGTGTGCCGAGGCGGCCACTATCAAGATATCAAGTACAGGAGATTAATTACAGGTCGCAGGTTACAAGTTAAAAAGCCACAAGTTACAAGCACCCAACAAGTTACTGCCAAAGTCAGAGAATGCCAGCCATAAATTAAAAACACAAAAATCGTGTCAAGGCATGTCGGATCAAGTCAAGTCGTGCTGTAGGCATCAAGATCTCAGAGAGCAAAATCAGAAAGAGAAAAATCGAGGACCAAGGGAAACACCAAGGGTCAGGAGGAGAAGCCATGGCACAGGGTGTGCCAGGCAAGGGGCTCGGGCAAACGGCGCTAAGAGACGCGCTCGAAAACGGTCGCAGCGCGCCAAGGGGCGCGGGAAGCCAAGCGCGCAGGGGGCGCGGGATCCAAGCGCGCAGAGGGCGCGGGGGCCGAGCGCGCAGGGGCGTGGGGTCCAAGTGCACAGGGGGCGCGGGGGCCGAGCGCGCAGGGGCGCAGGATCCAAGTGCGCAGGGGCACATAGGCCGAGCGCGCAAGGGCGCAGGGCCAGCAAGGCGTGCGGCCAGATTGT
>JANAVB010031019.1:10286444-10528944 GCA_029216955.1 Iris pallida | reverse complement strand
CTTTTTGGCTATGTCTATAGGGGCTTCATCCCCACACCTGTAGGAATAAGGGCCATCTTCCTACTCTGTCTCCCCCTCTCTCATCTCCCTTGTTTTCAATGAAGGCTTCAGCCACCACGGTTCTCGTGGATTATATATATATATATATTAATATATATATATATATTAATAACTAAAACGTAATACCTAACTCTCCCCCCCTTCGATCAAAAAAATGGCAGCAGCCGCGACTATAGTGGTCACGACGGTAGGCCACCACGGCATCGGCCACTGCGCGACCACCGGGCTGCCACCGTCGACGTGTGGCGTACCCTACCGCACTGCCGTAACCCTGTCAACCGCGGCGGCAACTGCGCCACACACCCGCATGCATGCGCAATTGTACGCGCGATGACAAACTCGTAGCCGACAACGGAAACCACCGTGCTGCCTTGCGGGCGACCACGCCCGTGGCCGAGCAACCCCAACGATGGATACCGTTTTGACCCAAAATTACCGTTTTGCTTCTGTGTCCAAATTGGACTCATATGTAGGCTAACCTAGCTAATATGACTATTTTGGACATGTTGGTGATGTCTGTTTCATCATCTGATGACTTCTGTTAGCTTTTCTCTTTTGTATATCATTAAATTATAATTAATTTATATTATGTCCGTATTTTGGAATTCGTACATCGGAACTGAGATCAATCGATTCCAGTAATCTTATATTGCTGAAATTGACAAAGCGACCATATAGATCGCCAAGATAAAATTATTAACCTTGTGGTTGGTCATCTTGTCTCGATTCGTGTGTCATATGTTTCATTGTACGAAATAGGAGATACAAACTTAATATTTAAACCTAGGGTTTATAATCTATATTATTAACGAATAATAATCATAGAGGTTAGTATAACCTAGTTATAGATAGTATGATTAATAAATGGCTTAGGTAACATAGGTATTATACGACTTAAAAATGATCCAAGCTTCCTAAGTAGGATTGATAGTCATTTTTATATTTAGTAAATAATGCATATTTGTTTGTGATTTGGGGTTGATAGATATTGCATGGAGTATGATTCATTTGTTCATGGATAGTTCGGGTAGACTTTGGTACCGCAGTCTCAACACAGATTGGACAAAACTCCGGGCAAGTATACCTTGCCTACTTGTATAGTTTATTTTCATACATTTCTATACTGTAATTTCTTTTCAGTCATATTTTATCACCTGTTATTCATTTTCTGATACTGCTATTTTCTTATTTTGCCTACTCGTTCCTTATTTGTTCTCCACGTGTTATTCTTTACTTCTTATGAGTGTCGTGACGATATTTGCTAGTCCTTAGTCTTCGTTCCATTGAGTTGACTTGACCTGTAGTCAAGATCGATTGCCAGACATTGACTTATCCTATCTCTAGATCGGGAGCGTCCTACGGCGTTACGGTATAGAGATCCTTATAGACATTGACTTATTCCATCTCTAGGAATGGGAGCGTCCTATGGCGTTACGGTGTTAGAGACTTGTTATTGGCCTATTATCCTCCATCTCTAGGACCGGAGTGTCCTATGGCATTACGGTAGTAGAGACTTATCTTTTGTCTCGAGATCTGGAGCGTCCCATGGCATTACGGTATTGAGACTTCTTTGTTGATTTGTTTCATGTTTTACTTTTCTCTATTTCCATGCATGTTATTTGTTGTTACATTTGGCATATTTTTATGTATCTTGCTGCGTTCCTCTGAGGACCTGGTGATCTCTCCAGGCTATTGCTTGTTTTCTTTCAGGTAATTGTTGAGACTGCTAGAATAGAAGGATAGATTGGGAGGGCGGTCGAATCTCCAGGATTCAGGTATCGATAATGGTATTTTTATCATTCTTTCGTCTATTATATTCATGATGACATCTTTAGATGTATAACCTAGTTTTACAAGTTTACTTTCTGTTATGTGCTTGTTCAGATGATTGTATTGTGGTCTGGCCAACCTTACTACAAATTATCTGTTTTGTATTTATATTCAAGTAGCATCAGTATATTATTGTTTAATCAGCATTATTGCTCTGGTTCCTGCTTTAGATTATTATCTGTAGATTGAGATATTGTTAACTTGCCATTTTATACCCGACATAGACAACTTATACGTATTCGAGCTGGACTGGAGTCTACTTGATACGTAGCTGGCATGTATACGTATCCTAGTCATACATTTTTTGTGGCTGAGGCATTACATATTTTTTGGTGGCCCATGCAGGTCGAATTAGTCGTTTCAGTTGCGTCACTGTACCGAGCGGACCTGGGAATATGATTAAACCTTTAGAAATCTCAATCCACACTATCTTGATAATTCTTTTAGAAATTTCTCTTTCGTCCTTGAACTTCATATTTGCTCTCAACTATTTTTTCTTATTTTCTCGTACCATTGCTTCTCGTCCCTTCCTATTTTGGAGTGGCGAATGATCGTGCTTTATAAAATTTATTAAAAATTCTTAAGTTATAGTGTAAGATAGTTTGCTTATTGAATTTTGGTTGCTTGATAGATATAATGGATTAGAGATGCCATATGCTATAGATATCTAGTGGTATGGATTTTTGTAACTAGTGTGCAAGTGTTATAAAATTTAAGGGTAGCATGTGTTTGATCGGGTAATATGACCAAATGTGGGTAGACGTCCTCAATATAAAAATAAATATATGATTATACTAAGTTACACACTTAGGTAGTCACTTGATTAGGTACATAGTGGTAGTTTTAGCGTAGAGATTGACCCTCTACAAGAAGTACCTAAACGTAGCCTAACCTAACCCATTTACTATTATGTCCTATCAATTGTATAGTTAGGATTGGACAAATGGTAGGGATCACTTAGCTTGGTCAGATAGAAAGAAACTTCTATAATTATGATAATAATATGGTTAGGATGATATAGTTAGACGTTTAGATTAGATGCATAATTTATAAGTTTTATGAGCTCTACCTAGATAATCACGATAACAAACGAGTATCCATAGTAGATAAATAAGTTGGCAATCTTCCAAATTTAGGAAGGAGTTAGTGGCCATGGATGGTAGAAAAATAATTATAGATAGCTGTAACACCCATTTTTTCTAAAATGAGGGTAATTTTAAGCTTTTGTAAAAGTTTATTATTTAATAATAGGATTTATGATTTATGAAGTTTTTTAATTAATTTAATACTATTTAAAATTGGTGAATTATAATTTTGATATGTTAGCTAGTGAACTCTAGAACTGTTGAGCCTAGAGACTAACCATGACCATGGGGACCTAACCATGTGATTAGAATGACTATTTACAACTTTTAGGCTAAGGATATTTTGGTCATTTCGTGACTTTTGAATTATTTTGGATTTTGATAAATTGGTAAATTTTAGATTATTTTAATAATATTTAAATTGACTAATTGTGATTTTGGTCATTTTTTATATTTTAATATTTTAGGAATTTTTTATATTTTAATATTAATTTTACGGGATTTGTTTAGTCGGGTTTGAGTTTCGTTTCGACTTGTGTTAGTGACCCGGGTAGCTTAGACTGTAGACGAGATTCCAAGATTAGTTAGTTATGGCCTACAAACCCCACTAATTAAGTTAGTGAGTTTAGACTAATCCCACTTGTTAGATTGGTTAAGTTAGAGGCTTAAATTTAACCCTTTTGATCCCAAACTTGAACCTAACTTAAAATCAACCAAGAGAACTAGTTGAGGTCTTATTGGACTTTCCCCCAAGGCCCAAATAGGGTTTAATGGCAGCCACTATAGCTAGGTTAGCCTCCCTTCCTTTCATATCATTCTATCTTCCCTCTTTTCCTTCACAAAGTGTTCTTTCCCAAATTAGATACCTTCCCTCTTTGATTTGATCTCCAAATCCTTACATCCCTCCACCAAAACTTTCATCCAACCTTCTCATACTACCAAGGGAGGATGCTATCAAAGATTTGGAGCAAAGTGTAAGGAGGAGTGTCCTTTTTGGAAAATCTTCGTGTCGGAGCCGTGTCCTTGGGAGTATCATTGGGATTCCACTCCCAATAGGTAAAACCAACCCTCTAAATTAATTTTCTACACATATTAGTTAGTTTTGAATCCATAGGATCCACCCCCATGCATGTACCCCATTTAGATTCAAATTTGAGGCCATTTGGAGCTCTCTTGAGGATTTTAGATACGTGTGTTCTGTCCTACTTGATAAATCCCAAATTAGGACACCCTATGTGTATGTATGTATGATAATAGTTTAAATAGATATTTAAATTCAGTTTTAGAATGGTTAGAGAGTGGATTAACCTTAGTTAGGATGGTTAGAATGAGTTTCATTTGGATACCTATGTTGGTATCCAAGTATCTTGGCGTACATGTGTTTCTTTTGTCCAAAATAATTCAAATTCGTCATAATATTCATCCACGTTTTTATTAACCAAAGCAACTTAGAAATGTCATAACTTTTAGCTTAGAATTCCGATTAATCTTTTATTTTTTAAAAAAACCGTATCGAAGTTAGATTTCCAAATATATATTTTAATAAGTCAAATTATTTCTGAAATTTTCTGTAAAACTATTTGAGTGTCAGCTGTCCGAAAGATAAATACGTTTCAGTGTTTTTGCGATTTCGGGGGCTTCCGGACACGAAAATACGATCCGTTTAAAATTTCGGAAAGCTAATACGAAGGGCTACGACATACTTTAACCCTAGAATTTAGTGAAGGTTCAATTGGTGCAGTATTAGTTTTAAGTAGAAGAGTGACTATACGACATAGGCATTTTGTGTGACTTATGAGCCTATGTAGTTTGGATATTAAATGAATGTAAAGTATGTTATGCATGATATGTCAGATGAATAAAATGATATATATATGATATATATCCTATTTACATTAATGTATATATATGGTTGAATGTAAGCATATAGGAATACAATCAATATAATGTATGTAAGCAATGCATAAATGCATGAATGAAAGAATGATATACAATATATGCATAAAAGTATATAATGAATGCTAGATACGAATGCAACTAGATACGAATGCAAGGTATACATGTAATGATAGATATGAATGCATATTGTATACATAATGTAATACAGTATATAATGATAGCATGTATGGTAATGTAGAATATATGATGCAAGCATGTATATGTCCACTGTTTTATCTTTTCCTTACATTTTTCCTTCCCTTCCCTTTCCATTTCGGTTTTCTCCCCTTTTTTTCCTCTTCTATTTTTACATGTTGTATACAATGTATATAATGTATAGATGTATGTAAGTATGTAATATGCATGAATGACATGTATATATGTAATGAAAATAAGTATATGTATGCAACTTAATGATATGTGAATAGATATAATGCATGAACTGAAGTATGCATGTATATGGGATATGAATGAATGATATATATATGTGTTAAGGTAACGTAATGTATGTATTCACATATATTTTGAGTTAAATATATGAATTTGTATGTATATTTTATATGTATGCATGTATGCAGGAATAAATATAATATAATGTAGAGTATGCATATATGAATATAATGTATGCAAGTATATAATGTATTCTAATATGTATGTATGCATCTATGTATGTATGTATAGGTGCATGAATGAATGCAATGTATGTATGTATACATGATATGTATGTATGCAATGTAAGTATTTATGTATATATTTCTATAAACTGAGTTAACCTATAACCTTTTACACACATGCATTCATACACCCTTTGACACCATGTATTCCATGTCACATATACCTACCTATCACTAAATCTGAGAACATTAACACATCCTTTTACACACATGCCAAACACACACACACACACACACACACACACACACACACATATATATATATATGTGTGTGTGTGTGTGTGTGTGTGTGTGTGTGTGTGTGTGTGTGTGCCTATATATATAGCTTTCCTATATATATCTATGTATATGAATATGTGAATATGAATAATATATATACATTATATGACTAAGTTTGTGTGCCTTGTTAGCTTATGGTTTAGTTTTGTGCTTGGTTTTGCAAGTGACTTAGGCTATGAGTTAGTAGCTATCTTGGATACTTGATTTGTATAGACTTAGTTTGTTTAGACCTAGAATTGACTAACCTAAACTAGTTGACCATTGTTGACCCCACCCTAGCTAGTTTTACCACAGTTGACTAGAGTTGACCTAGTTTGACTTTAAGTTGACCAGAGTTGACCAAGAGTTGACTTTGACCAAGATTGACTTAGACTCATGCAGATTGCATTATAATTTTAATTACCATATAAATTGAACTCTTTATAACCTGTGTTGCTCTAACTAGGACTCGTGACTCCAGTTGGCCATCTTTTTATATCAGCTGTTCAGGGTATCAGGCGAGTACATTCTCTGATAGTTTTCTCATTTACTTGTCAATTACTGTACTTTAGTTCTAGTTAGTTCTATATGATTCTCTATTATAATACGTATGGATATTTTTTGGATTCATTTATGCGACACACATACTATCTTGTCTGACCTCTATTACTGGAATCATTCTGGAATCATTGTTGGTATCATCATGTTTGGCTGGACTTATCTCGATTATCGTATCGAATTCTGGATTCACTTGTATTATGGGGCAGGAAAATATTGAGTAAGATATGTAGACATACCCCAAATTTGGAATCTCTAAACTAGAATCTACTGGTAGCATAGCTATCCCTCGCCTGATCAGTGAGTGATGTACCTGATACCTACAGTCGTTTACATGTCGATATCGATATTTTAAAACATACTGTTAGAATATAGCTGGTCTTATCTGGATTCTTGATCACTGACTAGAATCATCTTATTCTGGATTCGTCTTGTATTAGATTCGTCTCGTATTGGATTTACATTGGATTTACACTTGTCTTATATTTACTGTCTGGACTTATCATGTTACTCTAGTTCAGCTAGAATCTTATTTTACAGTCTTCATTGCCATAATTCTTCTCTTGTTTTAGTTACCTTACTTTCTTTGTATCTTAACTATTTTTTCTATACCATCACCTGAATATAAACTACCATGTTCATCAATAAAATTGTCTATAACTGCTTTATAGTTCTCGATCATTTACTTGGGTTTTCTAGATGAGTTGTGCTCGTTCCTGTCCTGACTGGACCTGTTGAAAATATTATAGGTAACCTGGAGATTCATAGCCAGCCTAGAGGACCAGTAGAGCTTGGAGTAGATTACTAGTTTATGATTTAGTTTCTCTTTTAGAACTTATTTTATAATAAGTGGTGTCTTGAGATTGTTGAGATGTTATTATTTTAGAAGTTTATTTAAGTTGTTGTTGTTTTGAGTTTTATATAGTTGTTAGACTCCTGTGTTATCTTATCGTGCTTAGATTGTGATTGAGTATTATCGTATCTTATACTTGTCCTCCATTCAGGGTTGAGGTTGTGACAGGTACATTATATAATTGCGTGAGTTGTTGATTAGATAGTAACCTAGAACATCGTTCTACTGCCGACACTGTGGCATAGGCTAGACGTACCCACTTCTCATACCCCTACACTAGGTGCGGGTTATGACACGTTTTTATTGGTGGCCCATGTAGGTCGAGATTCGTATTAGTACGAAGTCGTGGTAGTACGACGATTAGTTGAACTGCTGCATGCCTGCAGTAAAAGATAAGGAATAGACTTTAGTTGAGAGAGTACTCAATCACATTTAGGACTACTTGAGAAGATTCCTAAGATGACCCTTAAGAATCTCATTATAAACTATCTCGAAATTTGATTCCGACAGTTTTTGTCTACTTCCTTGTTCATCGTTGAATTTAATTCTTGGTATTCATTATTGACTTAATTTTCTACCAAGATAACATTGTGGGCTAGGTTGCCTCAGTCATGGAATCTAGAGTCTTTTAAATCCATATTAGCTGGTTTGGCGCTGAGATAGAGTCTGATTTTGGATGTATTTCTCGGGTGTGGGAATTTAAAGTTTTTGCAGCCAAGCTAGCGGCAATGCAAAATTTTTAAATACCATGATTCTAGAGGTATGTACCTTAGTTGCGAACTCTACGGATTATCGCTGTTGTACTTACTGGCATAACGAGGATTCTGGTAACATGGTTCTGAATAGACGAGTATGATTATCAGATTGCAGAATAGATACAATATAGATGGTGCCCTAGTATGGAATATGATATTAGCATGGATGTTGCTTAAGTTATGGATTAGATAGAGGGAGCTAGGCCACCTGTAGCGTAGAACCATGCCCCGCATCATCAAAGGGATATACCCCAGAGCGACAGGGCTTTTGCACTGACGGTCGTGGAGACTGACGCTGCGGGTGACGAGTTAGCAGGTCTGTCCTTCATGTCCTTTATTTTCATCTTCTTGTGTGATTCCATTAGTACCTGTCAGGATGTTTTGTGCTGTGATAAATAGTATAGTGACCTGTTCGAGACTATGATATCACGACCAGTAGGAATCATGTTTTGTATGCTTTAGATAGAATTTTCTTAACCTTGATTGCTGGGGGTTTGACCTAGAAGGAGTACGATGATTTGGACAGACCATGATTGTTAGGGACGAAACTCTAGAAGAAGTACGACCATCTTAATTTCGAGGATAAAATTTTCTAAGGAGGGTAGACTTGTAACACCCACTTTTCTAAAATGAGGGTAATTTTGAACTTTTGTAAAAGTTTATTATTTAATAATAGAATTTATGGTTTATGGAGATTTTTAATTAATTTAATACTATTTAAAATTGGTAAATTATAATTTTGATGTGTTAGCTAGTGAACCCTAGAACTGTTGAGCAGAGAGACTAACCATGACCAAGGGGACCTAACCATGTGATTAGAATGACTATTTACAACTTTTTAGGCTAAGGGTATTTGTCATTTTGTGACTTTTGAATTATTTAGAATTTTGATTAATTGGTGAGTTTTAGATTATTTTAATAATATTTAAATTGATGTATTATGGTTTTGGCCATTTTTTATATTTTAATATTTTAGGAATTTTTGTATTTTAATATTGATTTTACGGGATTTGTTTAGTCGGGTTTGAGTTTCATTTCGTTTTGACTTGTGTTAGTGACCCGGGTAGCTTAGCCTGTAGACGGGATCCCAAGATTAGTTAGTTATGGCCCACAAACCCCACTAATTAAGTTAGTGACTTTAGACTAATCCCACTTGTTAGATTGGTTAAGTTAGAGGCTTAAATTTAACCCTTTTGATCCCAAATTAAACCAAGAGGACTAGTTGAGGCCTTATTGTACTTTCTCCCAAGGCACAAATAGGGTTTAATGGCAGCCACTATAGCTAGGTTAGCCTCCCTTCCTTTCATTTTATTCCATCTTGTCTCTTTTCCTTCACAAAGTGTTCTTTCCCAAATTAGATAGCTTTCCTCTTTGATTTGATCTCCAAATCCTTGCATCCCTCCACCAAAACTTCCATCCAACCTTCTCATACTACCAAGGGAGGGTGCTAGCAAAGATTTGGAGCAAAGTGCAAGGAGGAGTGTCCTTTTTGGATGATCTTCGTGTCGGAACCGTGTCCTTAGAAGTTTCATTGGGATTTCACTCCCAATAGGTAAAACCAACCCTCTAAATTGATTTCCTATGCATATTAGGTAGTTTTGAATCCATAGGATCCACCCCCATGCATGTACCCCATTTTGATTCAAATTTGAGGCCTTTTAGAGCTCTTTGAAGATTTTAGATATGTGACTTGTGTCCTACTTGATAGATCCCAAATTAGGACACCCCATGTGTATGTATGTATGATAATAGTTTAAATATATATATAAATTCAGTTTTAGAATGGTTAGAGAGTGGATTGATCTTAGTTAGGATGGTTAGAATGAGTTTCATTTGGATACCTATGTTGGTATCCAAGTATCTTGGCCTACATGTGTTCTTTTGTCCAAAACAACTCAAATTCGTCATAATATTCATCCACGTTTTTATTAATCAAAGCAACTTAGAAATGTCATAACTTTTAGCTTAGAACTCCGATTAATCTTCCGTTTTTTTAAAAGAACCGTTTCGAAGTTAGCTTGCAAAATATATATTTTAATAAGCCAAATTATTTCTGGAACTTTCTGTAAAACTATTTGAGTGTCAGCTGTCCGAAAGACAAATGCGTTTCGGTGTTTTCGCGATTCCGGGATCTTCCGGACACGAAAATGTAATCCGTTTGAAGTTTCGGAAAGCTAAAATAATGGGCTACGACATACTTTAATCCTAGAATTTACTGAAGGTCCACTTGGTGCAGTATTGGTTTTAAGTAGAAGAGTGACTATACGGTATAGATATTTTGTGTAACCTTTGAGCCTATATAGTATGGATATTAAATAAATGTAGAGTATATAATGCATGATATGTCAGATGAATGAAATGATATATATATGATATTTATCCTTTTTATATTAATGTATATATATGGTTGAATGCAAGCATGTAGGAATGCAATCAATGTAATGTATGTAAGCAATACATGAATGAAAGAATGATATACAATGTATGCATGAAAGTATTTAATGAATGCTAGATATGAATGCAAGGTATACAGGTAATGATAGATATGAATGCATAATGTATACATAATGTAATGCAATATATAATGATAGCATGTATGGTAATGTAGAATATATGATGCAAGCATGTATATGTCCACTGTTTTATCCTTTTTTTTACATTTTTCCTTCCCTTTCTTTTCCATTTCAGTTTTCTCCCCTTTTTCCTTCTTCTATTATTACATATTGTATACAATGTATATAATGTATAGATGTATGTAAGTATGTAATATGCATGAATGATATGTATGCAATAAAAATAAGTATATGTATGCAACTTAATGATATGTGAATGGATATAATGCATGAACTGAAGTATGCATGTATATGGAATATGAATGAATGATATATATATATATATATATATATATATATATAATATATATATATATATATATATATATAAAATATATATATATATATATATATATATATATATATATATATATATATATATATATATATTAATATATATATTAATATATATATTAATATATATATATTAAAATATATATATATATATATATATATATATATATATATATATATATATATATATATATATATTAATATATATATATATATATATATATAATATATATAAAATATATTAATATATATATATATATATATATATATATATATATATATATATAAAAAATATATATGTATATATATATGTGTGTGTGTGTGTGTGTGTGTGTGTGTGTGTGTGTGTGTGTGTTAAGGTAACGTAATGTATGTATTCACATATATTTTGAGTTAAATATATGAGTTTGTATGCATATGTTATAAGTATGCATGTATGCAGGAATGAATGTAATATAATGTAGAGTATGCATATACGAATATAATGTATGCAAGTATATAATGTATTCAAATATGTATGTATGTATAGGTGCATGAATGAATGCAATGTATGTATGTATGCATGTATGCAATGTAAGTATGTATGTATGCATTTCTATAAACTGAGTTAACCTATAACCTTTTACATACATGCATTCAACACCCTTTGACACCATATATCCCATGTCACATACACCTACCTATCACTAAATCTGAGAATATTAACACACATCCTTTCACACACATGCCAAACACACACACACACTCACTTACTCTTTTACCTCTCCTTTTATATATATATATTATATATATATATATATATATATATATATATATATATATATATATATATATATATATATATATAGCTTTTCTATATATATCTATGTATATGAATATGTGAATGTGAATAATATATATACATTATATGACTAAGTTTGTGTGCCTTGTTAGCTTATGGTTTAGTTTTGTGCTTGGTTTAGCAAGTGACTTAGGCTATGAGTTAGTAGCTATCTTGGATACTTGATTTGCATAGACTTAGTTTGTTTCGACCTAGAATTAACTAACGTAGACTAGTTGACCATTGTTGACCCAACCCTAGCTAGTTTGACCACAGTTGACTAGAGTTGGCCTACTTTGACTTTATAGTTGACCAGAGTTGACCAAGAGTTGACTTTGACCTAGATTGACTTAGACTCATGTAGATTGTATTATAATTTCAATTACCATATAAATTGAACTCTTTATAACCTGTGTTGCTCTAACTAGGACTCTGCGACTCCAGTTGGCCATCTTTTTATATCAGCTGTTCAGGGTATCAGGCAAGTACATTCTCTGATAGTTATCTCATTTACTTGTCAATTATTGTACTTCAGTTCTAGTTAGTTCTTTGTGATTCTCTGTTACAACACGTATGGATATTTCTGGATTCATGTATGAGACACACATACCATCTTGTCTGGCCTCTATTACTGGAATCATTCTGGAATCATTGCTGGTATCATCATGTTTGGCTGGACTTATCTCGATTCTTGTGTCGAATTCTGGATTCACTTGTATTGCAGGGCGGTAAAATATTGAGTAAGACATGTAGATATACCCCAAATATGGAATCTCCAAACTGGAATCTACTAGAAGCATAGCCATCTCTCGCCTGATCAGTGAGTGATGTGCCTGATGCCTACAGCCGTTCATATATCGATCTCGATATTTTAAAATATACTGTTAGAATATTACAGGTCTCGCCTGAATTCTTGATCCTGACTAGAATTATCTTGTACTGGATTCATCTTGTATTAGATTCGTCTCATACTGGATTTACACTTGTCTTACATTTACTGTCTGGACTTATCATGTTACTCTAGTTCAGCTAGAATCGTATTTTACAGTCTTCATTGCCATGATACTTCTCTTGTTTTAGTTACCTTACTTTCTTTGTATCTTAACTGTTTTTCTATACCATCACCTGAATATAAACTACCATGTTCATCAATAAAACTGTCTATAACTGCTTTATAGTTCTCGGTCATTTACTTAGGTTTTCTAGATGAGTTGTGCTCGTTCCTGTCCTGACTGGACCTGTTGAAAATATTAAAGGTAACCTGGAGATTTATAGCTAGCCTAGAGGACCAGTAGAGCTTGGAGTAGATTACTAGTTTATGGTTTAGTTTCTCTTTTAAAACTTGTTTTGTAATAAGTGGTGTCTTGAGATTATTGAGATGTTGTTATTTTGGAAGTTTATTTAAGTTGTTGTTTGATTTTTATATAGTTGTTAGACTCCTGTGTTATCTTATCGTGCTTAGGTTGTGATTGAGTATTATCGTATCTTATACTTGTCCTCTATTCGGGGTTGAGGTTGTGACAGGTACATTATATAATTGCGTGAGTTGTTGATTAGATAGTAACCTAGAACAGAGTTCTACCACCGACACTGCGGCGTAGGCTGGACGTACCCACTTCTCGTGTCCTTACACTGGGTGCGGGTCGTGACAATAGTTGAATTACTATTAGCTTGTCAGTTGTTTCTTTTAGGCCAGAGTAGCAATCTTTTAGAGTACGCCCCTTAAATATTTGAAAATAAGACGAATCATTTGTTCGATGGTTGGAAAGCGCTTTCTCCTTTATCATTATTGAGTTATTTGATAATTAAAATTTGAGGACAAAATACTTTTAAAGTGGGTAAATTGTAAGCACCCTAATTTTTAGAAATTATTTTTTATTTATTTTATATAATTTTTATTTATTAGATTATATTTTATATTTAATTATGACTATAAATATACTTTTCCATAGCTTCGATTTTTGGAGCACAAGAAATGTATCTTTGGAAACATCCTTCAAGAGTTTTGAAGTAGACAAGTCCACCTTCAACTTGATATATCATATCCCATCCAAACTTGTCCTCTAATATTCTTTTGACTTCGCATAACTTCGGGTCAATCTAGACCATTTTACCGTTTACCGTCATTCTAGACGTAACTTCTAACTTGAGTTCGGGACTTGACATCGGACAAAACCATTTGAACCAATATATGGTTTTGATCCATTGGGAGCCTAAAACGCACATGCCAAGGGTGTGCCACTCACTCGAGTTTCCATGTGCTATTTATTTGCGAATGGCACATAAGAATCATTGAATGATTTTTGGATTCGATTTGACTAGGAAGTATGTAGGAACCCTAACTTAGCCAACCCCGCTTGGTAGAGCCACATTAGGTGGCCATTACTTAGTAAGAATTATTTTGAATTTGTTTTGGGCCTAATAGGTATAAATACAATTTTTTATATATATTGTCACTCCCCGTTTCCGGAATACGTAAATTTTTGATTTTTTATGTAAATGGTATCTGGCACCTGTATCTTTATTGTATTTATCCTGTATTTGTAACTGGCCATGGCATGGAACAGTATCTCGTCACGGATTAGTGTGCCACCCCTTGTCCTTGTCTGGTTGTAGGCGTGGTTCACTGTTTCGATGATAAGATTTCTGAACCGTGTTGTGGTTAGGATTTTATTTAATTAATTTAATTAGTTGTAACATGTAGCATTTAATATGTCATTAGTCATGTGGTTAAGAGCATGCTTAAGCTTAGGGTTTCTTTGAGTCAACCCAACCCCTATATATATTCTCTTCCTCACTCTCTCTCCTCATTCACTCTTTCATTTATTTTCCTCAAGCAAACTTTTAGGCAAGTACATCTTGCACCAAATGGAGAGATTATTGCATTTTCATTTCTTAATTTTTCTTTGATATTATTTGTCTATATTGTTCTTCTCTTCATTCTCTACAAGTTTAGTTCTTGGAGTTTTTGATTTTAATGGCTAGTTTGGTGTAGATCTAAGTTTCTAAAACTAGGGTTCTATGAGTTTCCATGGTTTTGCTCTATCAAACTTGGTTGTTTTCAAAAACTAATGGTCCTATGTTGTAGGAAATTCAATTCTATCCAATTTTGACCTTTGAAAAGTTAGATTTCGACTTGTTTTGAGGAAGTTATGGCGAAAATAATATTTGGATATTTTTTATATCATCAGTCCTGGTTTTAGCAGGGACGATGAATAGTGCCGCATGCATAGTGCCCAGCCGCATAAGAATGCTGCATAGTGCCGCATAGTACCCGACTGCATAAGAATGCTGCATAGTGCCGCATAGTGCCCAGTCGCATAAGAATGCTGCATAGTACCGCATAGTACCCAGCCGTATAAGAATGCTGTATAGTGCCACATAGTGCTGAATAGTGCCGCATAGTGCATATTTTGGCTGTTTTTTGGCTGTTTTATGTCCTATTTGACTGATTTATGGCCAGAATTTCTCCCAACTCCCAACATGAAAGTTGTAGATCTTTGTCTTGGCTTCAAGGACCTTCATGTCTCACTTTAACTAGAATTCACATGTGACTTTTATATCACGAGGGGTCCACGTGACTTTCTGACTTGACCATGTTCCTGACCTGATTACCTGTATACGTGCTGGTACATGTTCTAAGTGTGTATTGAGATACAATATTAGTATGCACTGCGGTACCATTTAATGAGTGTACTGAGGTGTGACTCTACATGCTAAGTGATCATTCGTGTTATATATCAATACATGTGTACCTTTCAGCACAGTCATGATAATTGGTCAGTAATAGTATCGTGGTATATTGTTTGTTGTTTGAAGTATTACACTAAGCATGGATCTAGATTGAGCCGATGTGGATTCATACTTAGGGTACACGTACTATGGTACGACATATAGGAGGATGACCATGTGACCACGACATGTAATTCCAATATCGAGATAGGGTTAATCTAAGCAACTTAAATTGGTAGAAGTATTGGGAGGGAACAGAATCTCGAGATCGTACGTCACCAGCCGCCCTGGGTCCCGTCTTGGCGCGTCGTGTTGGCTGCCTCAGATACTGTATAGTCATCCGCACTAGTGGAGTGCAGTATCTGATTTGTGACTGTCGAGCCAGCTCTTTCTATAGGAGAGCTGGAACCGTTACTGCTTATTCTAGCGCGGTGGCCTTTCGGGGGACCGGTACATTTCGTGCTTGCTTGTATATAATGGTTTGGCTAGCCCTGCTGGAATGAGATACGATCTGAGGATTCCTATATATATATATATATATATGCATTACTGGGATAATCCAGACAAATCATAGAAAACCGTAGGATTGATTGGCCGCTTGTAAGCTGACTTATTTGTGATATGTTTTTCTTCTGTTAGCAACTAAGGAACATGGACTATCGTGGTACGTGGTCCAACCCATGTCCTTGTTTGGTTGTTGGGTTGGGCTATTGTGCTGCGATAGGCTATGGACCAAAGTCGCGATCAGAAGCCCTTTTACCTGCCCATGGTTATAGGATATATCTTATCTCAGCACGATATTGGCACCGTTTGTCCTTGTTTGGTTGTAAGGATGTCGTATTGTCTCGATGATATGGTATAAGCCTATAACTCATGAATTAGGTCTTATTTAACTCATTGGATTTATCTCACTCTTTTGTGCTCCCTTGTGGTACTTGCTATTCGGGGCCTGACCCCGCTGATTTTGTTTGGCCAGATTTTGTAGCAGCTCCAGAGGATCCAGCCTTCCACCCGAACAATAGTACACACCAGGAGTATGGGCGCCAGGGACCATGAGTGGGTTTCTTCTTCACCGCTCTGATATCTTGTATTTTGTACTTGGCGTTTAGCCACCGGCACTTGTTTAGCCGGCAGTTCTGGACACTAGTTTCTTTTGCATAATTGTAATTAAATCAGACTGCAGCTGACTATAGTTATGTACTATTGACTCTCGAAACTAGCTCATTATTTTGTATAGCTAGACTCATGAATCATTTTGATGGAGCGTCGGGGACGCCTTACTGCTTTGTCTTATATGATCATTATTTACTGCTTCTTGTTTTGATTGATTGAGACATAGATGCTCTGTGGGACCATAGGAGACCTGATTGTATCATGCACCCCCCTAGTCTCTTGACAGCCACGATCGCCGTATGACGTTTATATACCTCATACGGTGTAGCTGGCCTAGTCCGTCTCAGTATTCCGGTACTGGGGCGTGACAAGGTTTTAGTGGTGGCCCATACAGGTCTGTTTTTCAGACTTGTGGGGTATTGCGATTATAGGAGTCTCAATCAAAACATGTTCCCCTTGATCTCCTGATTCGTTTTCTCTTTCTCCTACCTTGATTGCTAACTTGTTTGTCATCCTCGATTCCTTCCCATCCTATCTTTTGATGCCTTGTATCCTTTCCTTTAGGGTCACATCATTCTCGGCTATTGGAGGAGCCAGCATGGGAGAGAATCCAGTAGATCAGGGACCAGTTGGAGATCAGCAAGGGGTAGCCCCTCTACCTGGACAGATTCCCATCGAGAACGTTACCGAGCATGAGCCAGTTGAGCCACAGAGGCCAGAGGTTCCCGTGCCTCCAGTGATGCCGGTAGTACCAGTAGCACTAGACGCACCTGCACTATTACAGATCATCAGAGGGTTGTTGGCATCCCAGCAGCGTCAGCAGGAACATAATCTTTTGCTCAACCGGAGACTTCAGTTAGCTTTAGAAAGAGAGATGCGAATCTAACAAGGACTTCACTCGGAGATGATGCGGCTTGTGGGGAGACATGATCGTTGTGGCTCTGATACAATGACAATGACTCAAGCTCTACAGCAGCAACCGGGGCATCAGCAATGGTGTCGAAGGGCGCCAAATGGTTGTTCTTATTGTGGCAAGAGAGGACACTCTAGGGATGTGTGTAGGATAGCAAATGGCCTGTGCATGAGGTGCAGCAGTTCAGACCATAGACTAGCTACCTGCCCGTTGATGCGGAGGCCAGGAGGGCCGGTTCGACAGTTCTCATCACCACCATCCCTTATGGCAACACCTTATGGAAGACCAATATCAACAGTAAGGCTGTTAGCCCAGCGTCCATTACCGACACAAGCTCAGATGTATCGACAAGCACAACATCAGGTAGGACAGCAGAGGCCACAACAGCAGGGCCAGGGAAGGCAGCAGCAGAGAGTCCAGCAGGGGCAAAGGCAAGAAGAATTTAGAATATTAGAGCAGAGGTTGGCTGAAGGCGGTCAGATTTTGGGTAAGTTTTGAGTATTATTCATTATAATTCCTTGAGTTCTATATTCGAAGAGTGAATGCGACTTTCTCGTCTCACTCATCTGCTCTCGTATCATGTGATACGTAATATTCATCATGTGTCTTGATTACGAGAGTACGTCCTGGGCAGAGTCTCGTTCTTGATTTAGTCATTGGAACCGACTTATCTCAAGCATTGACCCTTGTCCACTTTGGGTGTCAGTGTAGGACCTCGAGGACGAATTCCTACCTGACTAGAGAGGCATATTTTATTCCTATGTCTCCGATCATTTCCTTCTACGGTATGATTATTGTTTGTGCTCTTACTTAATTATTCTTGCTTTCTTAAACTGTTCATGTGCCATGTGTTGTTAGATAATTGTGCTTGCTATATGTCATGAGTGTATTTCGTGATCTGAGAGCGTGCCCAACTAGCCTTATCGAAATTTCGAGGACGGAATTTTTCTAAGGAGGGTAGAGATGTCACTCCCCGTTTCCGGAATACGTAAATTTTTGATTTTTCATGTAAATGGTATCTAGCACCTGTATCTTTATTGCATTTATCCTGTATTTGTAACTGGCCATGGCATGGAACAGTATCTCGTCGCGGATTAGTGTGCCACCCGTTGTCCTTGTCTGGTTGTAGGCGTGGTTCACTGTTTCGATGATAAGATTTCTGAACCGTGTTGTGGTTAGGATTTTATTTAATTAATTTAATTAGTTGTAACATGTAGCATTTAACATGTCATTAGTCATGTGGTTAAGAGCATGCTTAAGCTTAGGGTTTCTTTGAGTCAACCCAACCCCTATATATATTCTCTTCCTCACTCTCTCTCCTCATTCACTCTTTCATTTATTTTCCTCAAGCAAACTTTTAGGCAAGTACATCTTGCACCAAATGGAGAGATTATTGTATTTTCATTTCTTGATTTTTCTTTGATATTATTTGTCTATATTGTTTTTCTCTTCATTCTCTACAAGTTTAGTTCTTGGAGTTTTTGATTTTAATGGCTAGTTTGGTATAGATCTAAGTTTCTAAAACTAGGGTTCTATGGGTTTCCATGGTTTTGATCTATCAAACTTGATTGTTTTCGAAAACTAATGGTCCTATGTTGTAGGAAATTCAATTCTATCCAATTTTGACCTTTGAAAAGTTAGATTTCGACTTGTTTTGAGGAAGTTATGGCCAAAATAATATTTGGATATTTTCTATGTCATCAGTCCTGGTTTTGGCAGGGACGATGAATAGTGCCGTATGCATAGTGTCCAGCCGCATAAGAATGTTGCATAGTGCCGCATAGTACTCGGCCGCATAAGAATGCTGCATAGTACCGTATAGTACCCAGCCGCATAAGAATGCTGCATAGTGCCGCATAGTACCCAGCCATATAAGAATGCTGTATAGTGCCGCATAGTGCTGAATAGTGCCGCATAGTGCCTATTTTGGCTGTTTTTGGCTGTTTTATGTCCTATTTGACTGATTTATGGCCAGCATTTCTCCCAACTCCTAACATAAAAGTTGTAGATCTTTGTCTTGGCTTCAAGGACCTTCATATCTCACTTTAACTAGAATTCACATGTGACTTTTATGTCACGAGGGATCCACGCGACTTCCTGACTTGATCATGTTCCTGACCTGATTACCTGTATACGTGCTGGTACATGTTCTAAGTGTGTATTGAGATACAATATTAGTATACACTGCGATGCTATTTAATGAGTACACTGAGGTATGACTCTACATGCTAAGTGATCATTCGTGTTATATATCAATACATGTGTACCTTCTAGCACAGTCATGATAATTGGTCAGTAATAGTATCGTGGTATGTTGTTTGTTGTTTGAAGCATTACACTAAGCATGGATCTAGATTGAGCCGATGTGGATTCATACTTAGGGTACACGTACTATGGTACGACATATAGGAGGATGACCATGTGACCACGACATGTAATTCCAATATCGAGATAGGGTTAATCTAAGCAACTTAAATTGGTAGAAGCATTGGGAGGGAACAGAATCTCGAGATCGTACGTTACCAGCCGCCCTGGGTCCCATCTTGGCACGTCGGGTTGGCTGTCTCGGATACTGTATAGTCATCCGCACTAGTGGAGTGCAGTATCTGATTTGTGACTGCTGAGCCAGCTCTTCCTATAGGAGAGCTGGAACCGTTACTGCTTATTCTAGCGCGGTGGCCTTTTGGGGGACCGGTGCATTTCGTGCTTGCTTGTATATAATGGTTTGGCTAGCCCTGCTGGAATGCGATACGATCTGAGGATTCCTATATATATATAGCATTACTGGGATAATCCAGACAAATCATAGAAAGCCGTAGGATTGATTGGCCGCTTGTAAGCTGACTTGTTTGTGATATATTTTTCTTCTGTTAGCAACTAAGGAACATGGACTATCGTGGTGCGTGGTAACCCATGTCCTTGTTGGTTGTTGGGTTGGGCTATTATGCTGCGATAGGCTATGGACCAAAGTCGTGATCAGAAGCCCTTTTACCTGCCCATGGTTATAGGATATATCTTATCTCGGCACGATATTGGCAGTTTGTCCTTGTTTGGTTGTAAGGGTGTCGTATTGTCTCGATGATATGGTATAAGCCTATAACTCATGAATTAGGTTATTTAACTCATTGGATTTATCTCACTCTTTTGTGCTCCCTTGTGGTACTTGCTATTCGGGGCCTGACCCCGCTAGTTTTGTTTGGCCAGATTTCGTAGCAGCTCCAGAGGATCCAGCCTTCCACCCGAACAATGGTGCACACCAGGAGTATGGGCGCCAGGGACCATGAGTGGGTTTCTTCTTCACCGCTCTGATATCTTCTATTTGTACTTGGCGTTTAGCCACCGGCACTTGTTTAGCCGGCAGTTCGGGATACTAGTTTCCTTTGCATAATTGTAATTAAATCAGACTGCAGCTGACTATAGTTATGTGCTATTGACTCTCGGAACTAGCTCATCATTTTGTATAGCTAGACTCATGAATCATTTTGATGGAGCGTCGGGGACGCCTTACTGCTTTGTCTTATATGATCATTATTTACTGCTTCTTATTTTGATTGATTGAGACATAGATGCTCTGTGGGACCATAGGAGACCTGATTGTAGCATGCACCCTAGTCTCTTGACAGCCACGATCGCCGTATGACGTTTATATACCTCATACGGTGTAGCTAGCCTAGTCCGTATCAGTATTCCGATACTGGGGCGTGACATATATGATTATAATTATAATAGATTTATACTATATACTGAATATATACAGATATATTTATTTTTGAATTATAGGTATATAGCTTGTGCTTTACGTAAAAACTTATATAAGGATTTATACAATATTCTTATTACTTGTGAACTATTATTTGTATAAGATTTTATGTACATACGATAGATAAACATACAATTTTATACTTGCATAAGATATACATAATATACAAATATATTTATACAATAGCTTATTTTATAAATATTGTTTATAAACATAGATGATTTCCATATATCATATGTATATTCCATATATATACATATGTATATTTATTATGATCTTATATATACTAAATATACTATGTGATGTATATAATATACATAATAAATAAATAATTTATGTGTATAAATAATGGTATACAAAATATATAAGAGATAATATTTATTTAAAGATTTATCCCAAATATTTTGATATATATATATATATATTTTTTGATATATATAATATATATATATATATATATATATATATATATATATATAAGAAAAAAAAATGTATATATATAAGATAATATATAACAACTGAAACCTAATACCTAACTCTCCCCACCCCCCGATCAAATAGCAGCAGCAGCCGCGGCTTCAGTAGCCGCGATGGTGGGCCACCACGGCACCGGCCACCGTGCGGCCACCGGACTGCCACCACCGGCGGATGACGCACCCACCGCGCTGTCGCACGTCAGCCAACCACGACGGTCACTGCGCCATACACCTGTACGCATCTACAACTGTCGTGCTGCCTCACGAGCGACCACGCAGGTGGCAGAGCGACCCCCGATGGACTTCCTTTGACGCTCCTCTATCCACCCCGATGATCGATTAGGAGATTCGTGCGTTTCGTACGAGGTCCCGTCGTGATGCGCGCGAATTCGAGCCTAGAATTGTGCTTAGGGATAACAACTTTGGACACATTTTTTGGGGAATTCGACCATTGGATCGTCGGTCCGATTCTTCCGTTGCAATTTTAGTATATACTACCCCTTCATTCTTTAAAATTTCAACCGTTAATTCTATTGTTTGGTAGATCAAAACCGGCCACCAAGTTGACCGTTTAAAACACATTTATTTTGGACAATTTTGTGGAGCCAAATTCGCGGATTTATTTCTCCCTAGTCAAGATCCGTTTGATGAACACCTACTCTGTTTCATAGCAGGTATAACGAACTTTAACCTATAAAAGTTTTAGTTTCATAAGATATCGTTTGGTTGGTTGAAATCGACGTCAAAGTTGGCCTTTCGAAATAATAATTTCCAACCTGTAAAATTAGAATTTTGAACCCGAGACATCGAATTCCAAATCCAACACCACCATTGGACTCGTGGCATCATTTTGGCAAAGGTTGACATATAAATTGTCAAATTTGGACAACCTTTATTTTGGCAAGTTTTTCAGTGCAAAGTGGGTCCAACGACGGACACCATTTTGACCCAAAATTAACCGTTTTGCTCCTGTGTCCAAAATTGGACTTATGGGTACGCTATCCTAGCTATTTTGACTATTCTGGACACGTTGGTGATGTCTGTTTTATCATCTGAGAACTTTTGATAGATTTTCCCTTATGTAATATTATTAAATTATAATTAATTTATATTATGTTCATATATTGAAATTCGTGCATCGGAACTGAGATCAGTCAATTCTAGTAATCTTATATTGCTGAAATTGACAAAATGACAATATGGATTGCCAAGATAAGATTATTAACCTTGTGGTTGATCATTTTATCTCGATTCGTGCGTCATAGATTTTGTTGTACGAACTACGAGATACAAACTTAATATTTAAACCTAGAGTTTAGAATCCATATTTAACGAATAATAATCATATAGGTTAGTATAACTAATTCTAGATAGTATGATTAATAAATGGCTTAGGTAACATAGGTATTCCATGACTTAAAAATGACCCAAGCTTTCTAGGTAGGATTGATAGTATTGTATTTAGTAAATAATATATATTGTTTATGATTTGGGGTTAATAGTATTGCGTGGAGTATAATTCATTAGTTCATGGATAGTTCGGATAGACTTTGGTACTGCAGTCTCAACACAGATTAGATAAAACTCCAGGCAAGTATACCTTTCCTACTTGTACAGTTTATTTTCATGCATTTCTATACTGTTATTTCTTTTTCGTCATATTTATCACCTTCTATTAATTTTTGATACTACTATTTTTATTTTGCGTGCATGTTCCTTATTTGTTCTCCACGTGTTATTCTTTACTTCTTATGAGAGTCATGACGATATTTGCTAATCCTTAGTCTCCGTTCCATTGAGTTGACTTGACTTGTAGCCGAGATCGATTGCTAGACATTGACTATCCCATCTCTATTGGGAGCGTCCTATGGTGTTACGGTATAGAGATCCTTATAGACATTAACTTATTCCATCTTTAGGACTTGGAGCGTCCCTTGGCGTTACGGTGTTAGAGACTTGTTATCGACGTATTATCCCCCGTGTTTAGGACCGGAGTGTCCCATGGCATTACGGTAGAGTTATCTTTTGTCTCGAGATTGGGAGCGTCCCATGGCATTACGGTATTGAGACTTCTTTGTTGATTTATTTCATGTTTTACTTTCTCTATTTCAATGCATGTTATTGTTTTATATTTGGCATTTTTATGTATCTTGCTACGTCCCTCTGAGGATCTGGTGTTATCTTCAGGCTATTGCTGGTTTTCTTTCAGGTAATTGTTGAGACTACTAGAATAGAAGGATAGATTGGGGGACAGTTGTATTTTTAGGATTCAGGTATCGATGTGGTATTTTTATTATTCTTTCGTCTTTATATTCATGATGACATCTTCAGCTGATAACCTAGTTTTACAAGCTTACTTTCTGTTATGGCTGTTCAGATGATTATATTAAGATCTGGCCAACGTTACTACAAGTTATCTATTCTTGTATTTATATTCAAGTAGCATCAGTGTATTATTGTTTGATCAGCATTAGTGCACTAGTTCATGCTTGAGATTATTATCTGTGGATTGAGATATAGTTAACTTGCCATTTTATATCCAATATAGACAGCTTATACGTATTCGAACTGGGCTGGAGTTCACTTGATACGTAGCTGGCATTTATACGTATCCTAGTCCTATGTATTTTGGGACTAGGACATTACAGTTCTATACATGAAAAATCATCTAGGAGTATTGTTTATAAGGTAATTAGGGAGGATAGTATATATGTTTTATATTTGTAAAAAAAATACTAAAAATGCAGAAAAATGTCAAATAGCTAACAACGATGAATGTTGGATATGTCATATAAACTAAGACATGCCAACATGGACACAATCGTCAGATTATCTACAAAATATTGGTAAAATTACTACCAGAGATTACCTTCAAAAAAGATATGGTATGTACTGAATGTGAGCAAAATAAAGCAACTAGGTCATCATTTAAATCCATCAATGCTGTAAGTACTTTGAGACTGCTGTAATTACTTCATATAGATTTATTTGGACCAAGTAGTGTCGTCAGTCTTGGTGAAAAACTCTGTGCTTTTGTTATTGTTGATGATTTCTCTAGATATACTTGGGTGTTCTTTTTATCAAACAAAAATTATACATTTTTAAATTTGAGAGTTTTTGCAAAAAAGTACAAAACAAAAACAGTTTCATGATTACTTATATCCGAAATGATCATGGAGGCGAGTTCAAAAAATCTGATTTCAAAATGTTTTGTGATTCAAATGGTTATTCTCATGAGTTTTTATGCCCTAGAACTTCTCAATAAAATTGTACTACATAGCGGAATAATAGAACTCCCAGCGATTTGGATAGAGTTATGTTAAATTAGTACATTTTAAAAAATATTTTTGGCTAAAGTTGTAAATACAGTCTGTCATGTTTTGAATAAGGTTCAAATTCGATCGATTTCGAAAAGACGTCCTATAAGCTTTGGTTTGATAGCACTCCCAATATTTCTAATTTAAATTTTTAGGATGTAGATATTTTATTTTGAACACCAAGGACAACTTAAAAAAGTTCAACACTAAGGCAGATGAAGAAAAGTTTCATGGATATGCTGCCAGTAGTAAAGGGTTTAGTGTGTTTGATAAACATCATAGATAGTTGAGGAATCTATTCATGTTATATTTGATAAGCTTAATAGTCAATTGTCTAGTGATAGTGATGATGAAGATGTCGGCACAACATCCAGGGAGGAACCTGAAGATACTACTACCAGTAGAAGCTATTTGGAGAGTTTACCAAAGAAAAGAGGTTCATGACAGATCATCCAAAAATCTTGATCGAAGGTTTTGTATCTAAGGAATTAAGTACTCGTTCTTCTACTAGAGATATAGCCTCAAATGTTGCTTTCATTTCACAAATATTGCCTAAAAATGTAGTAGAAGCTTTTAATGACGAATTTTATATTTCCTCTATGCAAGAGGAATTGAATGCAATTTGAGAGGAATCAAGTTTGAGAACTCATTCCTAAACCTAATAATCACTTTATAATTAGCACCAAGTGGTTGTTCCAAAATAAACTTAGTGGGGATGGACAAGTCATTCGTAACAAAGAACGTCTTGTAGCTCAATGCTATAATTAGGAAGAAGAAATTGATTATGATGAGACCTATGCTCATGTTGCAAGACTTGAGTCTGTTTGCATGCTTTGTGATTTTGCTAGTTTTCATGATTTTAAACCTTTTCAAATGGATGTTGAAAGTGCATTTTCAAATTATTTTATTAAAAGGAAGTTTTTGTAAAACAACCTCCTGATTTGAAAATTTCTAATTTTCTGAACACTTTTTCAAGTTGTGTAAGGCCCTGTATGGACTTAAACAAGCCATACGTGCTTGGTATGATCACCTCAGTTCCTTCCCACTTGAAAATGGTTTTTGAAAAGAAAACGTTGATAGAACACTTTTTTAAAATCACTTGATGATAATTTTTTACTAGTGCAAATCTATGTTGATGACATTATATTCAGTTCTACTAATGAGCTTCTATGTCAAGAATTTGATAAGAGTATGCAGAGAGAATTTGAAATGAGCACGATGGAAGAACTCAACTCTTTTTTCAGATTGCAAATCAAGCAAAATTTATAGGGAATGGTCATTAATCAAGCTTAGTACATGAAGGATTTATTAAAGAAATTTGATTTCGATAATGCAAAACCTATCGGCACACTAATGGCTACATCAATAAAGCTTGACCTGGATGAAAGTGGCAAACCAGTCGACCAACATAAGTATTGAGGTATGATTGTAGTTTATTATATTTAACTACTAGTCATCCAGATATCATGTTTAGTGTTTGTCTATGTGATAGATATCAAGCTAATCCTAAGTAATCACACTTATGCGCAGTTAAGCGTATCTTTCAATACCTTAAGGGAACTTCTACATTTAACTTGTGGTATCATAAAACCACATTATTTGATATTATAGGTTATTCGGATGCTGATTTTGATGGATGCAAAGTAAATCGTAAAAGTATCGATGACACATGTCATTATTTAGGAAAAACTTTAGTCAACTGGTTTAGCAAGAAGTAAAATTATGTCGCATTATCAACTATTGAAGCTAAATACATAGCTGTAGGACGTTTTTGTGCAGAAAATTTGTGAATGGAGTAAACCTTTGAATATTATATATGCACTTTAGGAACATTCCCATCAAATATGACAACACCAGCACTATTAATTTTACTAAGAATCATGTATGTCAGTTACGCACTAAGCATATAGAAATATCATCATTTCTTACATGATCGCCAATTACATATAGATATCTGTTTAGAATTTACTAACATTAAATATCAACTAGCAGATATCTTCACAAAACCATTAACATAGGATCACTACAACTATATTTGTCGTGATTTAGGTATTCTAGATTCTGTTTTTGACGCATAATGAGTTATGTCTTTAAAATATTTTTGTTTTAGTCTGATAATCTTTAAAATTGAAATTGTTTTTGGTACACGCCAAAAGGGCTCTTCTGTTAACGGGGTGTAAATATCCTTAAGTGACACGGTTCTTAAGTGTCTTCGGACTACCGCTAGCTGAAATTCGGCCCCTACAAGTAACCCAAGATGATTAATATTGATATATTGATGGGTTAATCATTGCCTTTTACCTACATGGATCAAACTATGCAATTCTAGGAACAAAAGAGATCAAACTTGGACTGAACACTGACCGAGTTTGGACCGAACTTGGTCGCTATGGTCCAGAACAAAACCCAGTGGCCCCACATATTATTAAGTTGTGGCTTACCACTTATAAACCCAAATTCCCCCAATCCGTCCAAAACTGAGCAGCCACCTTCTTCTTCTTCCTCCTCTCTAAAACCTTAGAAATACCAAACCATAACCCTAGTTTTCTCCAAATCCAAGGGCTCTCATAATCCAAACTTCAGATTCAATGGTATTTTGGGATTCTCTTCCAGTTTTCCTACTCGTTTGAGGTATAAATCTCTACTTTTCTCTCTATTTTAATTTCCACGGCTCTAAGAACTTTTAGGTCGAAAAGAGAAAGGTAGATGAGGCATCCTCATCTCATCCTCCTCAAGAGGAATCCTATCATTCATTGTTCAGTCTACTATTACCCCAAGAAGGGTCTTTTGATGGTTCTTTATTTACGAACCTAGAAACCTCGACTGACTGATTTGAGGATTTCCAAAGAGAAAAATCTGTCTGGCAAATCCTATTAGTTTTATATATTTTTAGATTTTTGTTCCAACTTTAGAGAGTTGGGACTTGAGGAACTAGTTCAAACTATCAAACCTATTTATTCCAATGGCATTCGAATGTTTTATTACAATTTGACCTATTCTTAAGGATTCATTTATTCCTATGTCTGTGGCTTCAATATTGAATTTGTTAATTTCGAACTGAGCGAGATCTTTCATATTCCAAATAAGGGTGATGCTCTAGTTGAAATCACAAAATTCAATTTTGGTAGCGATATGACATTTGACTCTTTAAAGGATGCTTTATGTGGTCCTTGTACTAGACCTCCTAGTTGGCTTCTTGATAGGTATCTGAACCATCATTTCTATGAGCTACATTGTACGATCTTTTCTGCCATATTGTTTAAGACAGGATCTACTGACGAGATTATGTACTTAGAGATGTCAGCTTTATATTATCTCCACTTTTCTGTTCCCTTTAGTCTCCTAATGACCATGATTCAGGCTATGGTACGAGTCGCAAGCAAGAGAAAAACCTACCTTATGCTATATATTTACCGATCATCTTTTGGAGTTTTGCTATTCCTTTGGATACGTGTCCTTTCAAAGATGTTCCATCTTGTCTGCTTCTAGCTCATAGGTCTGGACCCAACTTTCCTACTGTTGATGATGTCTCCTTATCTTATGAGGCTCCTGCTGAGGATGCTGCACCTATTGATGATGATGCACCTTCTCCTCGACTGCTGCTGATCCACATACTGTTACATTGGACTATCTTTACGACATGTGCCATGACATTTTAGACTTGAGGATGATCGTTACCGTCAGCTGGACTGTGCTCTACATTTCATTCCCAGGCTATTGGGAACACTCTTTCTGACATTCAGTAAAGTGTCCTACGCACCTGGAGGTCCTATTCCTTTGGCCAGGTACCCTCACCGTCCAAGACCCAAAGTTGATGATCCAGATTCTCAGAGATATTTTGAGCATGTTGTTGCTTTCTATGATCTGAACCGGTCTGCTGAGATTAGTGACAATACTAGTTGATCATGGCTTTGAGTTTTTGCTAGATTGATGCTAGTGTGTCACACTCTAGCATATTTTCAATTTTTTAAGTTTATTTTAGTATGCACTGGATGTTAGATGTCATGTATGACTTTTGTACTGAACACATTGATTATTTTCAGTACTTGATGCACTTTTATTACCTATGGTTATGGTTCATTAAACTGCTACACTTGTTTGTTCTATATGTGCAAATTTTACTCTACTACTTGCTTACAATTCATATGGTTATTGCTATCTGTGATTCTATACTCAGTTTGCTGTTTTTCCTGTGGTTCATTATTTGCGAGGAGCATACCATTTGGATCAAATGACAACGGGGGAGAAGCAGTACAATCACAAACAAGGACCATGAGTTTTTGAGTTTGGGGAGTTCTGTTTATTTTATTTGGTACATCAATCAAAGTTTGTCAGTTATCAAAATGGAAGAGATTATTGGCTCATAGGTCGTGGTCAAACCTGATTTCTGTAATCGACTAAACTCTAATTTTATACAACTTATAAATAGGCAAACTGAAGAATGCTGCTTACTTAACCATGATGGCTACGATATCATCAAAGTTTGATAAACAGGTTTTTCAAATTTATAAATTATTTTTCTTTTGTTTGAGTCTACTAAAAAAATGTACATCGAGTCGTATGGCCATTTACCATCTTAGCCTTCTTCTCAAAAAGCGAAAACCCATTTACAAACTATATTCAATCCCTAAAACCAAAAGCCCGTATCAAAACTAGCCTAATCCCGATAAATAGAAGAGAATTTTCCCATTTACAACACAACTCATTCTTCTATTCTTTTATCTATTCAAGAGTTCCATTGAGCGTATGGCTATGTCAGTCTCCACGAACAGTCGTGCACCGAAGCATGCGGCCACGTCAACACCATGACCAACTCACGATCTCGCAGCCTGCATGCGCCTACACCCTATGCGCCCAAGACAGGACTATATGCCCAAGGCAGGACTATGCGCCCACATGATAACCAGTGTGCATTCCTCATGTGGGCGCATAACATCATTCCAGCTCAGAAACTACTATAAAAAGGGGTCTCATCCCTCTTCAAAAGAGAGAACGAAGAGCATTTTCAAGAGCCAAATTACTGCACTTCTTGCCAGTGAGCCGAGAGTTAGCAATTTTCTTAGGTTTTCTCCCACTTTTGTAATCGGAGTGTCAACGGAGTAAAGGAGAAACTGCCGTCCGATCTCCGTCGTCCCATTCTCTAGAATTATTTTTTGTTCTCGGGGATCCTCAGCACAGGATCTCTCAGGCGTACTCGATTTGTGGTGCCTTACGCCAATAAAGAAAAGACAACATTTTTGTTCTTTTTGTGTGTGTCCACAAAAATGGCGACTCTGCTGGGGACTATCTTTTCCTCTGACGAGAAAATGGTGATGCAATCCGATACCGACAAGTGGGGAGCACTCAGAAGATGCTGATATCTTTTCCTCCCACAAGACTTGGCTTCCGAAGGCTCCCTGTGCATATCCTGCTAGTATCATAGCAGATATGCAACTGGAGGACTCTGTCACTTGGGCGCATGACTCTGCCACAGAAGCTCCCCAAATGGAGAAGGCTCACACCGTTCCGGGTTCTACTAGACCAGTGACTTCTTTCCTGCACAACCAAAAATAGAGTGTTCGACGCTCGATACTTAGCAAAGAAAAGCTCTATGATGCCAAAAATCGGGGTATTCGACACTCTGGGCAAACCCTGTAAGCCCCCTAAATTTCTACTACGATTTTTTTATTTTAAAATTTCGTATTTATTTCGTATCTATATGTGCACATGAGTCACTTTGTCGTATTTACGTAACATGTGAAATTTGCGTTCGTAATTTCTCGACGAGTGCAAATATGTGTCGAGGTACATACTTTAGAAAAATATTTTATTATAAATTTTATTTTTATAGGAAAGGTTCATGTTCAAATAATATGTGATAAATATTTTAATTTCTAAAAAGATTATTTGTTCGTCTTTTAAATATGAGTGATGATTGGAAAAATTGTGGTTTATATGAAATATTTCCAAAAGATTTGCGAAAAGTAAAATTTAATTATTAATATATTTTGTTATTTATAAAAGTTAGACCATGAAGTAATATTTAAGTATTTATAGTGATTTTTGAAATTAATTATTTCCATATTTATTTAACTATGAAAATAATATTTAGGATTTGTTAATGATACATTTGATTAAATATGGTAATTTAATTTGGAAAAAATTTTATTGACTTTGTTTAAAAATAGTTTAAATTAAGGATATAAATTATCTAGATTTGATTTGATTTGGATTGAATTATTTTTAAATCAGTTTAAATTAGTGATTTATCTATTAGGGATTTAAATAAATCCCAATCCCTATCCAACTGGGAATTTCCACCTCCTATAAAAGGAGAGGTACTCCTCCAGTAAATTATCCATCCACCACCAAACAGGTGCATCGTGTCTGTGCCTCATCCCTCCACTATATGTCATTAATTACAGATACATTCTTCCTGTCTCGTGTCCAACATACCGGACACAACTCATCTCCGCGTCGTGCAGGACACACCCAACCCCAAAACCTATCCTAGCCCTAACCCTAACCCTAAGCCTAGCTGCCGTGCTATCCCTGGCCGCGGCAACCCCGCAGCAGTTCCTGTCCAAATTCCGACATCGCCACCACCGCCAACCTCTGTCCAGGCCAATTTACAACCCCACCGCCACCACCAGGAACCCCGTCACCACCACCCACGACGACCGCTGAAATCCTCCCATCTCCGACATCACCACCACAACCTCTTGCCCGTCACCCGAATCCAGCCATGAGTCCCAGCCAACCACCTCCGCGTCACCCTAAAACTCTGGCTATCTCTCAACAGCCCCCACGGCATCACCCTCACCGCCACCCGTCTTCATCACCGTGAACCTCAAACCACCCCCTCAGCAGACATCACCACCGCCACCACAATAGAGATTGGAAAGAGGAGGAAGGCCTCGTACCTAATCCCGCCGCCGCCGTCCGTCGTCCGCCGAGTCCGGCGCGCCGCCTCCAGTGCGCCGCCTGAACCCCGACGCCTCTGCAGCGAGGGCCCTCCGCCGTGGATCAAACCCGCCGACCTTCAAGCTTCCGCACCGTCTCCTCCGAAGTCGGCACCCATCTCCGTCGATCTCTTCCCTTCGCAGATCCGGCGCCTCCGCCGCAGCATAGGCCGTCGTCCCTGGCCGCCGTCCGCACGAGCGCAGCTCCGCCCCAACCTGCGCGAACGTCGTCCGTCGAGACTCTGATCCGCCCCACGACCCACCTCGCCTTCCCGCGGAGAGGTTGGCCTTCCGCTTCACCAGCTTCCGCCGCCGCCACCGCCGGAGGGCCGGAGCGCCGAACCCCACTGCTGGACTTTTCATATTATCGCACACCAGGTATAATGACAGACAAGATACCTTGCCATTAAACTGTTTATATTCAGTCTGTATTTATTTTATATATCACTGTTCTTTATTTCTGGTTCTTACAGTTCCTGATTTACTGCCTGTTCAGTGATTAATAATTTACTTTGTTAGTATCCTTTGATTGCATGTTGACCTAGAGTTAAGGGACTACCGTTGTAGTGTATTGCATATACCTTGACACCGTTGTACCACGAGGATGTGTGAGATGAGTATCATATAGAGGTTCTTATGTGTGGGCTGATCCCCCATGCGCATGCGTTAGGGCTAACTGCTAATAGAGGCATATTAGAAGACTTAGCAGTTAGTAGAGGTACATGGTCGTGGATACGACTTAACAGGTACATTGGGTGGGGAGAACATTACCTGACGTATGGGCTTCTATGCACTTCCCTTATTACCTGTGCGCTCCGCCGGAGACGCAGGCTCTAGGTGCCCTCTGACGTTTTCCAGAGTGTTATGGACGTAGCCCCTTGCACATGGTGCCCTCTGACGCTTCCCGAGCGTTATGGACGTAGGCCCCTGGTGCCCTATATGGGGACTATGCCGATCCCATTTACAGCCAGGGCTCATGCGTCGAAGGATTGTTTCTCAAACTGCATGTTCACTTTAGTTCGGTTAGTTTACCTTTTTGTGTTTTGTCACTTTCTTAGATTGTGGCATATTTTATATTCAGTATTATATGGCATGTTGATGTATCTTGTTACGTCCCTCTGAGGACCTGGTTATCTTGCCAGGTGTGTGTTCCGTGATTTCTTGCAGGTGCTCTAGCTAAGGCCATGACTTGCGCTCTATTCATCGAGATGTTGCTCTTGGATCGTCATCTCCTCTACTCACACCAATTCCTTTCCTTGTATATTTCGTTCTTATTAAAATTTGTTGGTAGTGGACTTTGTCTCCGCCCAACGATTGTATACATGACAAATTCAAAGTTGATTTTATATCATTATTTATCTTGTGGATGAGATTTAGTACCTTGGTTACTGCATTTTACAGCTTATGTATATATACGAGGGTCCATATACTTCGTATGTATACAGCTGGCATGATTACGTTCTAGTCCTACGTATTTTGGGATTGGGGCGTTACATGTTTTTGTGGTGGCCCATGCAGGTCGAGTTTGTCACTTCGGTTACGTTACTGTACCGATGTGAACCTGCAACATAGGATTAGAATCTAGGAATCTCATCCATACAGCTTGACCTTTTCTCTTGACCTCAAATTTTGAACTCTCGTTCGACATCCTTGAATTGCCTCTTGCTTGATTCCTTTCTACCGTTGATTCTTATTTTCGTGCTTAGTGTCAACTAGGAAGATGACTACACTAGTATATGCTTATAGGTCAAACACCACTAGAATGGTTATATTGGCAATTGGAATGCATTTAAGACTAATTGAGTAAAAGTTTTATTTTAGAGTGTGATTTAATGATTAATTGGTAAAGTAGGATATTACCAAGGAGAGTTTTATTCTGAGATTTCTAAATAGTAAACACCAGAGGATTTATAGAATTTTATATTTGGTTTAAGAAATTGGTTGAATTTCAAGATTTGATATTTATGATTTATTGGGTTATAGCTATACATCTTTGCACAAGTATAAAAATTTAGTTGCTTTTCAAGTTGTGACATTTATGAGTTTTGGTTATACATCTTTGAACAAATATAAATTTATTTGATTTTCGAGTTTTGATGTATATGAGTATTGTATATTATAGTTATACACCTTCGAACAGTTATAAATTTGAATTAAGAATGATCTTAGCTTTTTTAAAATGGCCATAGGAATTACTTAAATTGAGTTGTACAACTTACGATTTTCGTGTTTAGTAAATTTTGAATTTTAAGTGGAAGTAAGGATGGTAAACTTTTGGTTATAATAATTGAAAACGATTTTTGAGATTTTTATTTTAAATTGTGTCCTATGATTGAGGATTACAAATCTATTTAGATTTTTGGTAAAAAAAAAGAAAAAGAAGAAGAGATTTTGACTGATAAGATTATTTAGAAATTTAGTTTAATGTTGGATTGCTAATATCGCAAATTTCGAAAGAATATATAAGTAGATTGATAAGGTTGTTTTGATTGATTAACAAAGTTACCATTTAAATTTTTGATTATATTGGTATGCCGTAGTTGAATAGAAGTTATAATTGATAAGAGCATTGAGCGTAATTTTTGAGATTGTTTTTAATATGCTAAGAGTTTTATTATGATTATTTGAAAATGTTAGAGTGTTAAATTTTGAGTGTGTGAATTTTATGGATTCGTAAATTAGAATTCTTGAGTTAAATAGTTGAATTTAAACGTTAATTTTGGAAAAGGTTAGTAGTAACGTGAATTTTTTTTTTTTTGCTTTGAGATTTATGAGAGTGATTAAATTTTTATGATGAATTTGAACGGCGTGGAGTGAATACAAATTTTGGTGGTTTATTTTTGAAAGTTATTTTTGAAACTTTTGGAGGAAACTGGAGTTAAATTTAAATGGTAGGCCATCAAGATAGCTCTAATTAGATATGTACTCCACACTAATAACCATGGTAGTAGTATAACACAAGTGTTATTAGTCATCTACCAATTACATGACTGGATTCCTAACTTATTTTACCTTGATCCACTAGAATTTGAATTATCTTTATTTCATGCGGTAACTTGTTCATTTATTTTGTACGATAATCTCATGAACTCCCACTTTCTATTTTAAAATTTTTTTTTGTTTCCTTATCGTGACTTGGATATTTGGAGCACAACACTAGATTTTTCTTCCAACGAATTTCACATGCAAGACCTAGACGAGCTCAACTTCATGTGGGTATACCATGTCCCACTAAAACACGTCCCCTTATACACTATTTTTATGTTACGACTTTAGGATCGAAAGGACTCTAATCCCTACCATGAAACCAATACTTTTTAACAATAGACTCGACCTCGATATGATTTTGTTCCACTTCCCTTGCCTGCTTAACCTTGCATTTATCTTGATTGCTGGACCTATCGTCCCATGGCACCATTAGTTTAATCCTTTTTAAGTTGGGTAGAATATCTCAATACCTAACAAACTTTTTTTTTTCCTAGTGAATCATATTGATAATTTCTTTTGGACTATAACACTTAGAGGACCCTAACTTAGCTAGTCAACCAAGCCGACTGCATAGGCCAAATTTCGGGCGAACTAAGACTTTATAAGATCTTGGACTTTTTGATTCTTTCATCATTACCCTTTACTTATACTTTATCTACCTATGATGCTAAAATAACTTAGTTTTGCAAGCTTATTCTTTATCAAGCTTGATCATGACATATGTTTAATGTGGGCGCCCACTAATACATTGTCTAATCAGAACCGAAGTATTATGGTCTGATCAACCATAGTGCACTCGGTTCGCTTTTCATATATTATTCTACGCGTATGGAGACACAGTCAAACTTGCTCTAGAATCTCATCCGCGACTGCCTTGACAATTCTACTTGAAATTTTTCGATCGTCTTCGAATCACGTATTCGTACTCGATAACGCCTCCTTCGAACTCTATATTGCTTCGCCCTCACCTATTTTAGGAGGACGAAGCGTTATACTAGAACTTCCTCTAGCCTTCCTATCGGCTATGACCATTCTCATTCGATGTTGCTATATTCATCCTAAACTACTCGACCTTATCAAGACCCTCCAATCGCTTAATTAAAGCGAATCTATTTCGTTCTCTTAATCGTGACCCTCATTCATTACCCGTGACCATACTGTATTGTTTTACTACGACCTAGATCGCGATTTCTTATGACATATTTTGTGAAATCATTGTCATCATTGGATCCCCATTGATACCCCTTGTGTCCTCTCACCCCCTACTAATTCTTAATTTCGAGGAAAAATTCTTTTAAGTTGGATAGGGTGTAAGCCCCCTAAATTTCTACTACGATTTTTTTATTTTAAAATTTCGTATTTATTTCGTATCTATACGTGCACATGAGTCACTTTGTCGTATTTATGTAACATGCGAAATTTGCGTTCGTAATTTCTCGACGAGTGCAAATATGTGTCGAGGTACATACTTTAGAAAAATATTTTATTATAAATTTTATTTTTATAGGAAAGGTTCATGTTGAAATAATATGTGATAAATATTTTTAATTTCTAAAAAGTTTATTTGTTCGTCTTTTAAATATGAGTGATGATTGGAAAAATTGTGGTTTATATGAAATATTTCCAAAAGATTTGCGAAAAGTAAAATTTGCTTATTAATATATTTTGTTATTTATAAAAGTTAGATCATGAAGTAATATTTAAGTATTTATAGTGATTTTCGAAATTAATTATTTCCATATTTATTTAACTATGAAAATAATATTTAGGATTTGTTAATGATAACATTTGATTAAATATGGTAATTTAATTTGGAAAAGATTTTATTGACTTTGTTTAAAAATAGTTTAAATTAAGGATATAAATTATCTAGATTTGATTTGATTTGGATTGAATTATTTTTAAATCAGTTTAAATTAATTAGTGATTTATCTATTAGGGATTTAAATAAATCCCAATCCCTATCCAACTGGGAATTCCCACCTCCTATAAAAGGAGAGGTACTCCTCCAGTAAATTATCTATCCACCACCAAACAGGTGCATCGTGTCTGTGCCTCATCCCTCCACTATATGTCATTAATTACAGATACATTCTTCCTGTCTCGTGTCCGACATGCCGGACACAACTCGTCTCCGTGTCGCGCAGGACACAACCCAACCCAAAACCTATCCTAGCCCTAACCCTAAGCCTAGCTGCGTGCTATCCCTGGTCGCGGCAACCCCGCAGCAGTTCCTGTCCAAATTTCGACATCGCCACCACCGCCAACCTCTGTCCAGGCCAATTTACAACCCCACCGCCACCACCAGGAACCCCGTCACCACCACCCACGACGACCGCTGAAATCCTTCCATCTCCGACATCACCACCACAACCTCCTGCCCGTCACCCGACTCCGGCCATGAGTCCCAGCCAACCACCTCCGCGTCACCCCAAAACTTCGGCCATCTCTCAACAGCCCCCACGGCATCACACTCACCGCCACCCATCTTCATCACCGTCAACCCCAAACCACCCCTTCAGCAGACATCACCACCGCCACCACAATAGAGAATGGAAAGAGGAGGAAGGCCTCGTACCTAATCCCGCCGCCGCCGTTCGCCGAGTCCGGCGCGCCGCCTCCAGTGCGCCGCCTGAACCCCGGCGCCTCCGCTGCGAGGGCCCTCCGCCGTGGATCAAACCCGCCGACCTTTGAGCTCCCGCGCCGTCTCCTCCGAAGTCGGCACCCATTCCGCCGATCTCTTCCTTCCGCAGATCCGGCACCTCCGCCGCCGTAGGCCGTCGTCCCTGGCCGCCGTCCGCACGAGCGCAGCTCCGCCCCAACCTGCACGAACGTCGTCCGCCGAGACTCTGATCCGCCCCACGACCCACCTCGCCTTCCCGCGAAGAGGTTGGCCTTCCGCCTCACCAGCTTCCGCCGGCCACCCGTCGGAGAGCCGGAGCGCCGAACCCCACTGCTGGACTTTTCATATTATCGCACACCAGGCGTAATGACAGGCAAGATACCTTGCCATTAAACTGTTTATATTCAGTCTGCATTTATTTTATATATCACTGTTCTTTATTTCCGGTTCTTACAGTTCCTGATTTACTGCCTGTTCAATGATTAATAATTTACTTTGTTAGTATCCTTTGATTGCATGTTGACCTAGAGTTAAGGGACTACTGTTGTAGTGTATTGCATATACCTTGACACCGTTGTACCACGAGGATGTGTGAGATGAGTATCATATAGAGGTTCTTACGTGTGGGCTGATCCCCATGCGCATGCGTTAGGGCTAACTGCTAATAGAGGTGTTAGGAGACTTAGCAGTTAGTAGAGGTACATGGTCGTAGATGCGACTTAACAGGTACATTGGGTGGGGAGAACATTACCTGACGTATGGGCTTCTATGCACTTCCCTTATTACCTGTGCGCTCCGTCGGAGACGCAGGCTCCAGGTGCCCTCTGACGTTTTCCAGAGCGTTATGGACGTAGCCCTTGCACATGGTGCCCTCTGACGCTTCCGAGCGTTATGGACGTAGGCCCCTGGTGCCCTATATGGGGACTATGCCGATCCCATTTACAGCCAGGGCTCATGCGTCGAAGGATTGTTTCTCAAACTGCATGTTCACTTTAGTTCGGTTAGTTTACCTTTTTGTGTTTTGTCACTTTCTTAGATTGTGGCATATTTTATATTCAGTATTATATGGCATGTTGATGTATCTTGTTACGTCCCTCTGAGGACCTGGTTATCTCGCCAGGTGTGTGTTCCGTGATTTCTTGCAGGTGCTCTAGCTAAGGCCATGACTTGCGCTCTATTCATCGAGATGTTGCTCTTGGATCGTCATCTCCTTACTCTACCAAATTCCTTTCCTTGTATATTTCGTTCTTATTAAAATTTGTTGGTAGTGGACTTTGTCTCCGCCCAACGATTGTATACATGACAAATTCAAAGTTGATTTTATATCAATTTATCTTGTGGATGAGATTTAGTACCTTGGTTACTGCATTTTACAGCTTATATATATACGAGGGTCCATATACTTCGTATGTATACAGCTGGCATGATTACGTTCTAGTCCTACGTATTTTGGGACTGGGGCGTTACAAACCCAGCGAGGCTCACAAACAAAGGAGGGAAAACTGGAAGAAAACAACGCAGCTTTACCAAGCATGCGCCCAAAGCCATGTGCCCAAAGGGATGTTTGGGCGCATAACCCCAATCAAAATGCTTCTGTTTTCGACAGATTGCCAGGGTCATGCGCCTAAGGCTATGCGCCCAGGCTCACTTGATCCATACTATGCGCCCACATCAAGGAGGCTCAGACATGCTGCCAAGAAGCATGTCCAAGGCCTATGTGTCCACAGCAAAAAGGCAGACCCCAACGTGTATAGCACGGGGCTGTCTTTAAGGACATCACAGAACTTAGGTATAGGGGTTGCCTTTACACGTGAACTAAGTCTGGATGCACCAACTCTCCTTACGAACCCGCATGCAAAGCTCGACGATGCATGCAACATGGGTTGTAAGGCAAAACTCCCTTCTGCTGACTTGCGTGACATGATAAATCATAAGCGTAAAGCAAGGGAGGACATAACAATTTATAGTGCACATCCGTGTACCAGTATTTTTATCAACTGTTGCTGCTCCAAAGCAACATGAGTGCCTCAGAGAAAGTCCGTATTTCGACGGCTGCATTTCTCTGACGATGAAAAGCCGCTGTGTGTCTCATCTAACATGGTTTTATGGGGTCCCCCCTTACGGAATCCCCAATAAAAGATGGCGGACCACAATCCCAACTTTCTCTCTCAGTTCTGCGAGTAGAAGAAGACGAAGTCTACCAACGGATGGCCAGCAGGCTGTCACATCTGAAGGAGTCTATATGGGTACTCGGTCGAAGGCAAGATCCCGTATAGATGACGAAGACTCCCAAGCTGGAGGTAGTAATCCCTCAGAGTCTGAAGCGGATGACCTTCACACTGGGGGAGGACGACGATCTCTCCAAGTCTGATGGCGACTATCTACCTCCTCTACCGGAAGATGAGGGACTTATCCACTCAGAGACAGACAATATCAGCACCAGTTGTACGGTTTCCTCTGTTCATCCTGGCATGTTATCTATATACATGACGGACGGAGAAAGACCTAAAGAAGCCAGTGATCAGACCAGCAAATGGCTAGAGGGGCTGAAACATCATTCGCCAAGATCACTGATATGCTTACCAGTATCATGGCAGCCCAAGCTGTTGGGGCGGTCCCTCAACCTCAACAAAACATCTCGGCTCACGCTAGTCCGGCTCATAGCAACAACCCATCTTCGCTATAAAAGGAGTATCATTCCGTTGTAACTCCCCCAAATCTTACAAATGCTGGGGGTAGTCCTTCGCCAACAATGCCTGACAACCATTCAGCAGCCGTTTTCCAACATCTGCTTAATCAATAGATGAAATTGATTCCCTGGTCGCCCGTCTCCACACCATCTTACGCAAAGACGAGCTCCAGAAGATGGGGATATCTCAACCTTATCCCCTGAATGGGAGAATGCTACTTGCCCTCCTAATACAAGCCGTACGGGTTGACTTTTCCTCGTCAACACATAACATACTTCAACAACAGACTCTACACTTACCCAGGGATGATCCGTTCTTGTCAAAGCTGTTTATTAGCACCTTGCAGGAGGTAGCTTTCGAATGGTTCTGCAGTCTGCCTGACGGTTGCATCAATTCTTGTAAAGAGTTGGAGAGGTTGTTCCTCAACAGGTTATATAAGAGTGGCATGCATGTTAGTATGTCCACCCTCATCGAGACCAAGAAAAGGTGGACTGAGTCTCATTGCTTTCATCGAACGCTTCAGGCGGCTAGCACTAAAGATGTCCTTCGGTACCAGATTCAGAACTTATGGATACTTGCCGACATAACTTCCTTCCTATAGTGAAGTTCTGTCTAGGTATACATAAGTATGATACATGGCCCACTTTTATTGGGGCCGCTGATGCTGCTAAAATGATGTCCCTAATCTGGAACTACTAGGTTTGAAAACACCCAGATCCGAAGATAAGGGCAAGTATCCTCAAACTATCCCTGTCTGTGGGGGTAAAGAAAAGAAGTCCTGAAGGTCGACACATCCAAAGGAGCTTCCAATTCTCAGGACGCCTCCGACAAGCCTAAGAGACCTTCTCTTTTGATGAAGACGATGTCATTACCATTTTCACATATTGACGAAGGGTAATAAACTGATATTGCCTCGACCACGACGTCCTGCGGAGGCGAACCAGCTCAACGATCCCAAGTACTATCTCTATCATCAGTACGTGCATCATTCTACCAAGACTGCATCGTCCTGAAGAATAAGATACAACAGCTTATCGACAGCCAAGTGATCAACCTCGAAGCTGAAGATAAGGTCGTATCTTCTAACATAATCTCTCTTCAGTTTGGTGACTTTCCTCCACATAAGTCCCAGACGGCGTGGTCCAGATTCCCAAGGCAATAATAGAAGTCGTCAACCTACCGCCAGCTCACAACTCAACCTTGGTGCCACTCACAACTGAACATGGTGAGATCATGTGGGTCAATCCAGACCTTGTGCAAGATGTGACGCAGGGGGTGGTACCTCCCAAAACAAAAAGGGAAAAGAAATACAGTCATGCCATATGGTATCCTCTCCCATCTACGAGGTTCTATCTGGCGAGATGCGATCGGGGAAGACTTATCTTCGACATACGATCCCATACAAGAAGATAGTACCTTCTCAAGCTCCTGCTACCCCCACAAGCTCAGAAGCCGGCCCTTCTAAGCCTTCAACTACGGATAAAACCAAACATAAGGAGACGCGGTTTGACAAATCTTGAAGGCGTCATCTCCCGAGGGCATGGATCGGCCCTACAACTTTACATACTGGCACAACTAGACAATACACCTGCTAGGTTGTCTTGTTCGATCTGTTGCGACTCTCCAAAAAAATACGAAAGGCCTTAAGTGAGGTATTCTACATGCCGACTCTTACTTCGCTGAAGTCAAAGCCCCTGCTGAAGACCCTGTCTCCTGTCCTCACTGCCACAGTACTATGGAAGTGGTGCCCAACATCACCTTTTCACGGGAGGACATGCTACTAAAAATAATCGTCATGATAGACCCCTGTACTATACAGGATATATCGGGGCGATCAAGGTGGACCGCATGCACATCGATCCAGGATCCTCCCTCAGCATCATTCTTAGAAGTTTGCTTCAAATTCTAGGAATCCCTCTGCACAAGCTATCTGCAACAACACAACTATTATGGCTTTCAATGCTGGTCGAAGCCACCCGCTGGGCAAGATCCGTCTCAAGTGCCAGATCGGTGATCTCCGAACGGAGATCTCCTGCTATGTAATCGATGCCAATGTATCCTACAATGTCTTGTTGGGACATCCATGGACATACGAGAACCTGATCGTTCCTTCCACACTTCACCAGTGTTTCAAGTACGTCAACAGCGATGTGTCGTAAAGACGGAGTTTATCGATGTCGATCCTTTTAAAGGCATCGAAGCCTACTATGGAGATTCGGTACTTTACCAATCTCAGCCCCCAAGGATGATGGCAACGAAGCTGACAATGAAGCTGAAGCAAGTTCATCCACCAATGATGCCCCCTGATTATCCGAGTCAAAGGACGTACTACTCCAAAAGTACTTCGAAGCCTCTCACAATTTGGGTAAAAAAGAAGAACCTGACAAGGTCAAACCATTGACCATCACTTTCAGCAAGATACCCCGAGAGGAACCTGCTGATGTCCGTCCTCCCAATTCTGAAAATTACCCTACGTGGTGAACTTGGCCAAGACTGTGGCTTATCTTCCAATGATGATCCTCTCAATGATTATATCAATAATTATAATAATGTACCTTCAGCGGATGATGTTATCCCTGAAGAAGATCTTGCGTATTTTTAGTAAAGGTTTATCTTTGAATTACTCCGATGTCTATCAATCTGTAAACCACTACATAGATATGATATACGCTCTAGAGAACGACATAGGACCACATCTCTGTATGCCGGTCATGACGCCTCACCTGCGGGAAAAAGTTTACCCAGAAGATATCCACTATTTTTATTCCAGCCAGAAAGAAGGATCAAGAACTAATTATCTTCGGTCGAATAATTGGCGAAAGAAAGTTCGTTCCGGACTCTACTTCTCCTAAGCACAATGCAGAAGCTGATTATGACTCTGGAAAAATGCAACTTTTCCGATATAGTTGGCAGGCCAAGAATATCATCCAGATCATGGGATATGACATCAAAAGCGACCAGGGACTAAATTACGGCCGGGGACGACGGTTGCCAATACGACACTTTGCTTCTCCCGGCAAACCGAGAACTACTATCAACGAAACGGTATTGGTTTGGGTTATGTCACTCCTCCAACAACTTCCAAAGATCAGATGATAAGCAGATCGTTGTTCTCATTCTTCTGACTCCTCCCTTTGGGAATCAGACCCCAGTATTGGCGACATGTTCAAAGCAACTCTGTCCGTCAACATGGTTTTCGTTGACCAAATCGCGGACGATGTCCAATTGATCGAGCTTGAACATTAGGCTCAAAAGATGGATACTAGATGGGAGCCGCACTTCGAACAACGTGAACCACCTACCGAAGACGAAGTCATCCAAGTCAATTTAGGAGATGAATCATCTTTTAAACCAATCTTCATCAACAAAAGTCTATATGGCGATGAACGCCAATCTCTTATACAGCTTATAGAGAATACATCGACGTCTTCGCATGGAGCTATGAAGACATGCCAGGCCTGGACCCTAAAGTTGTCATGCACCGTCTGAATATTTCGTCTAAAGCTAAGCCAATGAAGCAGCAACACGATTCCGACCAGATGTCATGGAGGCCATCGAAAATGAGTCAAGAAGCTCATTACTAGTGGATTCATTTGCGAAGAACAACACCCTGACTGGGTTACCAACATCGTTTTAGTCATAAAAAAGAACGGTAAAGTTCGAGTCTATATCGATTACCGTGATTTGAACTCTGCATGCCCGAAGGACGAGTTCCTCCTACCGATCACCGACGTAATGATCGACAATACTTGCGGCTTCGAGCGGATGTCCTTCATGGATGGGTTCTCAGGCTACAATTAGATCATGTTCCCCGACGATGAGAAGCACACATCTTTTCGAACACCGTTGGGGGTATACTGCTATGGTGATGCCCTTCGGATTAAAAAATGCAGGGACGACATACCAACGAGCCAAGAAAACAATTTTTCATGATTATTTGTATAAAACAGTAGAGTGCTACGTAGACAATATCGCAGTAAAAAGTCATATCAAGGGCAACCACCTCCAAGACTTGAGAACGGTGTTCGAACTAATGCATGCACACCAACTCAAGATGAATCCAACCAAGTCTTTTCTGGGAGTCTCCAGCGGCAAGTTCCTTGGTTTCGTCATCACTTCAAAGGATATACATCTTGACCCAGAGAAAGTGAAGGCTATCCTCGATATGCATCCTCCAAGAAAACTCAAAGAGCTATGCGGACTGCAAGGAAGGCTAGCCTACATCAGACGATTTATTTCGAACCTTTCTGGAAGGTGTCAACCATTCACTCAGCTCATGAAGAAAGACGTATCTTTCGTCTGGATGGAACAATGTCAACGCACATTCGACGACATCCAGGCATATCTCAAGCCCCCCAGTATTGGTGGCTCCAATAATGGGAGAAGTCTTTCTTACTATATGTCCGTGCTATGGACCATTCTCTTGGTGCCCTATTAGCAGAAGAATGAAGGCGGCCATGAACAGACAGTCTACTACCTCAGCCGCACAATGGTGGATGCCGAGCACAGATACACACCTGTGGAAAAGGAATGCCTTGTACTGGTATTTGCCATCCAGAGGACACGCCACTATATGTCTGGATAGTCTACTACCTCAGCCATACAATGGTAGGTTCTCTCAATTCCCGTTTAGCTACATGGGCAATGCTATTGACTCCATATGATATGCTCTTCGTTCTTCAGAAGGCAGAAAAGGCCAAGCATTAGCTGATTTCCTAGCAGCTCATCCGGTGCCAGAATCTTCCAAACTCTACGACGAGATGCCCGATGAAGTAGTAGAGTCTAACACTGCAACTGAAGAAATTCCCATTTGGCGAATGTTCTTTGACGGTGAATCAAGAACACGACCCAAAGGAAATATTGTGGCTGGAGTAGGTGTCGTACTCGTGTTACCTGATCATCTGGTTATACATCATGCATATTCTCTCGTGGAACCATGCACCAACAACGTGGCCAAATAAATGTCCTATTAATCGGCCTGCAACTGGCAAAACAACTAGGAGTTGACTATCTAGAAGCCTACGGCGATTCCAAGCTAATAGTTAGTCAAGTCCGAGGGGATTATGAAGTTCGTCACGAAGATCTCATCCCCTATCATAGAGCAAAAATCGAGTTGGCATCTACTTTCGCTGGATTCTTCATCGAGCACGTGTCTCGACTACATAATATAGAAGCAGATGCTCTAGCTGGTCTCGCTGCTTCCTTGACCGTTCCTACCAATACTCAGCAGTCGATCACAGTGTCTGGTCGAGAACTATTCTGTGTAAAAAATTCCTTACATATTCATCACAGTTATACAACGAAAACAAACGTCAATATTAAAGACTGGAGATTCCCTTTCATAGACTACGCTGTCTATAGAATCCTTTACGAGGACCCAAAGAAAGCAGTGTCTATCCAAAGGCGATCCCTTAGATTATACTACGATATAACTACCAAGATGCTGTACCGACGCTCTTACGACGGGCTACTGTTACGATGTTTATCAGACACAGAAGCCAAATATGTACTCTGGGAGGCTCACGACGGAGTTTGTGGTGCAAAGCAACCAGGCCCCAAATTACAAGATCGCCTCAAACGAACGGGTTATTATTGGCCCACGATTATAGCAGATGCTGTTGAATATACAAAAAAGTGTAGAGCTTGTCAGCTCTACGCCAATTTCATTCATCAACCTTCAGAGTTTCTACACCCGACGGTAGCATCTTAGCCTTTTAAAGCCTGGGGCATGGACGTCATAAACCAATCAGCCTGCCATCCTCCAAAGAATATCGGTTCATCCTAGCCACAACCGACTACTTCTCCAAATGGGCAAAAGCTATACCGCTCACCGAAGTGAAGGCGTCGAACATGATCAATTTTATCAAACATCACATTATCTACCGTTTCGACCTACCTCGCAGCATCCATGATAATGATCCACAATTCGTAAGCTATGCATTCTACCGGTTCTGCGATAGGAATCGAATCCAGAACGTAGCCTCTACTGCCTATAATCCAGCGGCCAACGGGCTAGCAGAAGCCTTCAATGAAACTATTATTAAACATCTCAAGAAGTTCGTGTCTTCAAACAAGCACGATTGGAATGAGAAGCTTGGCGAATGTTTACGGGCCTATCATATAATGGTCCGGACTCCAACAGACAGTACGTCATTCTCTCTGGTTTATGGGAGCGAAGCAGTTCTTCCCCTAGAAATCTAGATTCCTTCTCTTCGAGTAGCCTTAGCTAGCGAGTTGACTACCGAAGAAAGCTACCGTCTACGACTCTGGGTGCTCGAAGCGCTAGACAAAAATGCTTATTAGCTCAGTAGCATATTAGCTATGCCAAGCACGTCTTTCCAGAACCTTCAACAAAAGGTAAAGGAAAGAATCTTCCAAGTCGGTGATCTAGTCTTAGTAGTGAGAAGACCAATGGTCATGACACAAAACAAAAGAGAAATTCTAGCCTAAATGGGAAGGTCCATTCATTATAGAATCAGTATATTCTAACGGTGCGTACCGACTAACCAAGCCTGACGGTGACTTGCTCATGATGCCTATCAACCGCAAGTTCCTGAAGAAATACTATGTGTAACCTTTTTTACATAATTTTCACAAAGTATCAGTCATGTAAATGTACAGTGCGATGTTTATGTGATTCAAAAATTATCTAACTATTATCCGTATTTCAAGAGTCTTGAATACGCCTTGGATAATAGGTCCTCCAAAATATTTCTCCAGTGGAATTATTCTATTTTTGACTCTGTCCAAACTCGGTTTGACGAAAATAAGTCACGTCCTATTACCTCTGAATTATTTTTCGATAATTATTTCCCTAGTAAAATGATTAATTTTGCCATGTCCATATAACCTCTGAGCAAAGCATTCATCAAGGATAATCACGTCCATATTACCTCTGAATTATCCACTCCCACCTATTATTATATCTTTACATGTCCATATCACCTCTAGTGAGATATAGAACATCCTCTACAATTACGTCCATATTACCTCTATGCAGCTTTATTCAACCTATTATCTATATTAAAAAAAACTTGAATATAAAACGGATAATAGGTCCACATCAAAAGTCCCCAAGTGGGATATCCTTTATCAAACACAAATGCTGTATTAGGCCCTCCAGTACAAGTGTAGAAGCATGGAAAATATTGCTTTTAGTCCTACATCGGAAAGGAGAAGAAGAAAGGGCTCACTCCATTCTATAAATAGACCCCCCTTTCCTCCTTTGAAAAGGGCACCAACTTCTCTTCTTCCTTCCAACTTGGACTCTTCCTACTATGCACCTTCGGGAGCTAAGTCGAAGAAGTCTAGGACAGCGCGGGCTCGTCGAGCTCAGTCAGCTGTCCCAACCTCTGACCATCAGAGCGTCCCGCTACGCGGGCCTCTAATGGAAAGTTGTACAGAACCGCCCGTGTCTAGCTTCCGGCAGCAAACGGACAAGGTGGTTCTCAAGAATCTCCCAAGAATGATCAAGGGCAAGTACTTTTACTAGTCCCGTATCTGGGAGCAAACAGGATACCTACGCACTCGTGTGCTCGGGATACCCGGGCCCACAAAGCGGGTGCAAAGGTTGATCGAGATGTCCTTGACTTACGAGATATGATCATTCACAAGCGCAAGGAAAGAAGGGATTCTCTATGCGGCTCGAAATCAACATAGAGTCTCATGCGGCTTAAAACCTAGAAAGCTCCATGCGGCCCAAAATCCAGAATACTTCATGCGGCTCAGAGAGCCCATGCGGCTTAGGGGTCCATACGGCTCAAGTGTCTATGCGGCTCAGATAGACCCAGAGCCACGTGGCCTTCAACAGCTTTTTCCCTTCATCTTTGCCAGCATTTAATGCCCTGACGGCTGACAGCTCTGACAAATGACAGCTCTGACATAAAGGCGCAATAATGTTTGACATAAAGGCGAGTTTCTAGGGAAGAGGAGGAAATCTTTTTACAGTTGGCAGAATCCATCGAGTCCCGAGGTATGCGACTGTTGTATTTATGCGGCCGCCCACTTCATGCGGCCCCCATCTTCATGCGGCTGCATCCTCTATGCGGCCTCCCATCAGCATACGGCCGCCCACTTCATGCGGCCACCCATCTTCATGCGGCTGCATCCTCTATGCGGCCGCCCATCAGCATGCGGCTGCCCACTCCTGCGGCTGCCCATCTTCATACGACTATTCATCCCTATGCGGCTGCCATCTTCATGCGGCTGTTCATCCCCATGCGGCTGTCCATTTTCATGCGGCCGTTCATCCTCATACGGCCCACTCATATGCGGCTCTGTCGAGATGACCCAGTGAGGATACGTGGCACTTGTCACGACGATTGAGACACGTGGCAGTCTTATCTTCCTAGAATTATGGGTGCTAACAAATTCTAACAAAATTAGATTTGTTGCAATCACCATAAGTGCCCAGATCAAATCAAATCGAGCAAATTAGACACGTGACAGGTCATTACAAGTTGCAAATATTCGTGGCAATCAATATTTATTGTCCATAAAGATTTAATGCAATCATATTAATTGCTTAAAATCTATTATATGCAAGATGGACGGCCCAGATTAATTAACTTTCAGACCGCCGACTTTTGAGAATGGGCAATCATTGCAAACCCTAATGATGTCCCCACTCTTATAAATAGCAAGGTGCCATTTCCTTGCAAAGAGGAGAGAGGACCCCCGGTTCGCATACACAGAGACAGAGAGAGATATACAGAGAGAGACATAGTGAGCCAGAGAGCCTGAAGAGAGAGCATTTCTTCATCAACGCCCAGCAGTTCTTCTACAGAGCCAAGGCTGCACCCGATCGTCCAAGGAGTAAGGCAGAGCTGCCGTCGCTTTTCGAGCCTCTACCGTCACCCCCAAGAATCTAAAATAAACAATTGTACTTAGATTGCTGTACCTAGGTTTTCGTTCCTAGGCTTTCTTTGTAAAAGCGAGTTTGTATTGTGAAGTAAAAGTCCAGTCCTCCGATAATTGTTCTGTTCTTTTATATTTTATGGCAAACACGATGGCGACTCTGCTGGGGACAAACTTTTCCACGACTGAAGAGTTGTTGACACAATCGAATGCCGTCAAACTTGGCTCCATGCAACAGAAGATGGTCGTCCGCTTCGACCAACAGGCATTTGAAGAAATGCTCTCTGAAGGAAGTGCTGGTCCGGTGCAGAAGCGAACCCGCACAAAGAAAGCTCGCTGCGAGTGGATGTCAAAATTATTTGCTCCTCCCCAAGCTCTGGATGGAGTACTCTCTGCTACCCAATACGACGAAGGCGACTCTCATACGGCTCTACTTCGAACCGTAGAGAACTCTGCTGTCCCCAAGTTCGGCAGAGGAAAGTACTATGATACTGGACTTGCAGGGACAAAGAGTGGTTCTATGCGCCCCAAGAAGAAGTCGAACACTCATGTGGCCAAGTCTGCCAGCCACAAGCAGGACGCTCATGCGGCTGAATCTGCCAGCCGTATGAAGGAGGTCTATGCGACAAGATCATCCAGCCGCATGAAGAAAACTCATGCGGCCGAGACTCCCAGTCACATGAAGAAAGTCTATGCGGCTACGCCTGCCAGCCGCATGAAGATTATTGATGACAGCCGCATAACGCCTACCCCACGTGGCTCTGTCTTCGACCGCCTCTCTATGGTCCTGATCTCTTGTGCTCCCAAGAAGACATGTCTGACTCTCTCCAGCATCACCTAGACTCTTTCTACTATGTGCCCTTACGCACTAGAGTGAAGAAGTCTAAGGCAGCGCGAGCTTGGCAAGTTTGGTCCGCTGATCCGGTCTCTGACCACCCGAGCGTCCCGCATACTGTTATGCGGGCCTCAGATGGGAAGTTGTACAGAACCACTCGAGTCCAGCCCCCGGCGGCAAACGGACAAAGAGGTTCATGAAAGTCTTCCAAAATCCAGGGAGCGAACATGGTCTATCCAGACCCATCTAACTTGTGTGAGGCCATCCTCCACAAACACAAGGAAAGAGAAGATGCATCGGGGTGCAAAGAGTCCTCCCACAGACGTTACTGCACCCAAGTCATCGTCAACTGCTGCAATAATACGATGGTACAAAAGACCGACTGTCCGTCTTTCAAAGACTGCAACAGCCGTCTTCAGAAGACGAGGCACTTCCTGTCGTCTCCTGTAACTCTGCTCAGAAAGTCCCCACCGACGGAAGAGGGAAGAAGACAAATGTTCCCAGTCCGAAGATTTCAACCACTATGACTAAAAGACTGTCGTCTAAGCGGGTGCCCACCACCGAAGTTTTCCAAGGCACCCGTTCTAAGACAAAATCTGCTACAGTGGGAGATTCGTCGTCCACACCACTGGGGGTTGCTGGGACTGGGGGTAGCACTCCTTCGAACTTCTACGACAACCCGATGTTCCAAGAAGACGAGCCTGGGGAAACAACTCTCCCATCAGATACAGCAAACCCTGACGTCCCCGAGGACGTCCACAACTCCCAAGACGAGATGAACTCGGAGACTGGGGGTACTGTTCCTTCTGAGTCCAAACCAGAAGAGAACATTCCCATATACCCTGATGAATTCTCACTACAGGGGTATGATTCGGAGGGCGCTTCCTCCATCGCTCCGTCCATCTCTCCTCACGTAAGGACGGTAGTCATGACGGACAATAACCAAGGTGGTTCCAGTGATCGCCAACGCATCGACACTCTGGAGGCCATACTGCTTGCCTTGGTCAAGTCTGTAGACGAGATCAAAGTGGCCCTTCTAACCCTGCAAGGAGGGATACATGGCCAAACAAGCGCGGGTCCTACGGTCAATGCAGACTCGAATTCAGCGGCACCAAACCCGGGCAACAATCCTCCTGAACTAACGGCCCCCACCGCCGTGGATGAGGCCCGCAAAACGAGAAGAGAGGTCCAAGAACTCCGAGCCAAGTTTTACGCTCGAGAAAATTCTCAAGACCTCAGAATACGGCAACCATACCCAGCTGCATGGAGGGATATCCCCTTTCCGCCATGATATAAGCCGTTCAACATCAACCCGTATGATGGCAAGACCTCCGCAAGTCGGTACATCACTTACTTCGAGGTCACCATCGACCATCTGCCCCATGACGATGCCATCCTCACACGATTATTCATTGGAGCATTAGAAGGAGTCGCCTTCGACTGGTATCGCAACCTGCCAGACAATTGCATCCACTCCTTCGCCGGCTTCAAGCGCATGTTCTTGGAGAGATTCTACGAAGTAGGGCAGGACATCACAATGTCCACCCTCATGGACGTCGTCCAAGGGGAAAAGAGCTGACAAAGAACTATATTGAGCGGTTTTGCCAAACCGCAATGAAGCTGCCGTCTGGAAATCTGGATTCCTCCCTGATTGAATTTGCCAAAAGAGATTGCTTCCAACAATCAGTCTCTGGATGGGCGAAAGCCAATTCAAGGACTGGAAGACGTTTATCATCAGTGTTACAAGTGCCGAAGAACGGTTGAAGAAGGCTCGCCAACTGGGATTGCATATCTCAGATGAAGAGGACAAGGGCAGGCATCCAAAGCCAACACCAACAATGGGGGTAGCTCCACCAACAATCGGGACAACAAGGGCAAGCAAGCTATGGTGGCCGATACAGCCCAGAAACCCGAGTCAAAACCGGCAGACAAACAATGGCCGCAAATCACATACTCCTTCGAAGACGGTCACGTCAAGCCCATCTTGGACATGCTCATACAAGGAGACAGAATTCAGCTTCCTCCACCAAGACGGGAACCTCGGCCGGCAGACATGGAGAACCCAAAGTACTGCCATTACCACCGCTATGTCCACCATGCCACACACGACTGCTACCAACTAAAACGGTACATCCAAAATCTTATCGATTCGAACGCTCTGGCCATCGACTTCGAAGAGGTAACTGTGGCAGCCAATATGGTGTCAGTACAATTTGGCAGCTTTCCTCCAACGAAAACTTAAGACGGTGTGGTCCCCATCCCCCTGGCGATAATGGAGATTGCTAATCTTCTACTTCCCCAAGATCAGGCTGCTGGTCTAGTGTGCCCCTCACCACATCACGAGGAGAGGTCATGTGGATCCATCCAGACTTGGTATCGGAAGTGACTCGGCCCACATCATCTTCCATCTGTAAGAAGAAGAGTGGAAAAGTCAGGTCCTATCGCACAATCTCGACAGATATCGAAGAAGCTACAACCGTCGTCACGCGGTCTAGGGAACAATCCCAACCCGTGGCTGATAACTCAGCTGAAGATCATCAGCCCGCTACAACTGACGCTCTGGGACCGGCTCAGCCTCCGACGACCGACAAGCCTAGGCCGAAGGAGACTCGCTTTGACAAATTGCTCCGAAAAGAGGCACCGCAGGGGCTGGAGAAGCCCTACAACTTTGACATCTTAGCGCAATTGGCTAACACACCGGCCAAGTTGTCATTATACAAGCTTCTGAGACTCTCAAAGGATGTCTGCGCGGCTTTGAGCGATGCACTCCAGAATGTCGACGCCTATGGCTCAGGTCAACCTCACGGGAGAGAGCCCGCCTGCAAATCTCCAAGACAGCGCTTGCACAAGAGCGATGCCCAACATTGTCTTCACTCTACAGGATATGCTCATCAAAACTAACCTGCACAATTGTCCGTTATATTACACTAGATACATCGACGACGTAAAGGTGGACCGAATGCACATTGATCCTGGCTCTTCCATAAGCATTATCTCGAAGGGTCTGTTACATCATCTCCGCATCCCTATGTATCGCCTGACACCTACAAGCACCGCCATCAGCGATTTTAATTCAGACAGGAGCTACCCAATTGGGAAGATTCGTCTGAAGTGTCAAATTGGCGATCTCCAGTCGAAAGTCACCTGTTACGTCATAGATACAGACACTTCTTACAACATCCTCTTGGGGTGCCCCTGGATACACGATTATATGATCGTGCCTTCCACGCTGCACCAGTGCTTCAAGTATGTCGACAAACATGGCTTCGTGAGGACAGAGTTTGCCGACATCGATCCCTTCAAAGGGGTCGAATCCTACTACTCAGACTCCTGCCTATACGAAAAGTCGAAGAGGCACCTTGGTGAAGGAGATGTGCAAGCTCGTACCGAATCAGCCACAGGATCATAAGAACCTCTGACGATCCACCTCCAAGCTCGCAAACCTGGCAAGTCCGTACCTCTTACCGCCACTCTGCGTAAGGACGCAATCAGCCTCTCGGCACAAGAAGAGCAAATGATAATCCGGCTGCCAAGGTTCGGCCAAATGCCAAGACCCACAATGGAGCCACTGACAATCAGGCTGCCGAGAGTCGGCCAGCCGCAAACAGAGAAGATCAATCCCTCCGACAAGCCAATGACGATACACCTTCCCAAGAAGAGTCTTCACCCCGATACAAGGTCTGGGACTTCTAGCGAACCAGCCACTCCCCGTCTAGCATCGAGTACCAAACTGGGGGTCGCTAGTCTGCCAACAACTCCATGCTCTGCTCCACCAGCTGAACCCCTGACGATCAAGCTGTCCAGGTCATCTTCTCAGTCTTCATTTATACAGGGGGTAGCCGAAGAGAAACCGGAGCTAGCCAAGTATGTGGCTGCCCACACTGATGTTCCCTCCGCAGATGATGTAATCTCCCTAGAAAAGATACCTTACTTCATCAATAAAGGACTATCTTTGAACTACCTCGAGCTTAAAAAGCTTTGTACAATGTATGCTATAGAACACGGTATAGGTACTCACCTACACACACAGGTGACGAATGTGTACACCGTAATCCAGCTTACTCCAGTAGAAGACGCTTACCGCATAATCGAGGGAGGGGACCATCCAATCATCTTCGGCTGGAAGGACGATCCGCATCCTTTCACCATAGAAGAAGTCGACCTCGAATCAGATGCCGGGAGACTGCCTCTATATCTTTATAGCCCCCAATCCAAATATCTCATACAAAAATAGAGGTATGATCTGGAGACCACGCCAGGTTTGAACTACGGTACCGGGCGACGATTACCTTTGAAGCCACGGGTCCCGGCTGGCAAACCACGAGACTACTATAGCAAAACTCGATGTGTATTAGGGTATATAACACCCACGATGACCCCTGAGAGTTCAGATGGAGAATGTGACTGGCATTCACATTCAACCGGGTCACCAACTTCTGACTCGGATACTAGCATCGGAGATGTATTCAGACAAGTCCCGTCAGTCAACATGGCATTCGCCGACGCTTATGAAGAAGATGAAGACATTCCCAAAATCCTCGAGCTAGAGCCGTGGGCCCAACTGTTGGATGAACAATGGAAAAAGCGGTTCGAACTGAGAGAACCCCTACTAAAGGTAAGGTTTTATAAGTGGATCTCGGTAGCGAATCTTCTCCAAAACCAATCTTCGTTAGTAAAAGCCTAACAGACGAAGAGCAAGAATCGCTACTGGAACTTGTCAAAGAATATATTGATGTGTTCGCGTGGAGCTATGAAGACATACCGGGGTTAAATCTCGATATTGCTTTTCATAAACTCAACATTCGGCCGGATGCAAAGCCAGTCATGCAACAACAGCGACGCTTCCGCCCGGGCATCATGGATGCGATAGAAGCCGAAGTCAATAAACTGATAGCCAGCTGCTTCCTTTGTGAGGAACAATATCCTGACTGGGTTGCCAATATAGTACCCGTCCTCAAGAAGAATAGGAAGATTCGAATCTGCATCGACTTCCGCAATCTGAACAAGGCATGCCCTAAAGATGAATTTTCCTCCCTATTACAGACATTATGATCGACAATACATGCGGCTTCGAACGTATATCATTCATGGATGGCTTCTCGGGGTACAACCAAATCAAGATGTCTCCTGACGACAAAAAGCATACATCATTCCGAACACCGATTGGCACATACTGTTACACAGTCATGCCTTTCGGTTAGAAGAATGCCGGCGCCACATATCAAAGAGCCATGAGTATCATCTTCAGAGACCACTTACGTAAGACGGTAGAGTGCTATGTTGATGACATCGCCGTCAAGAGTCGCTGTAAGGGATACCATCTGCAGGATCTTATGACAGTATTCGACCGGATGTGAGCGCACAATCTGAAGATGAATCCCATAAAATCCTTCCTGGGCGTATCTAGCGGAAAGTTTTTGGGCTTCATCATCACCGTCCAGGGTATCCATGTAGACCCTGAGAAGACAAAGGCAATTATGGAGATGGGTCCCCGAAAAATCTCTGCAAACTCAGAGGCCTTCAAGGGAGGCTAGCTTACATCAGGAGGTTCATTTCTAACCTCTCCGGGCAATGTCAACCATTCACCCATCTCATAAAGAAAGATGTCTCATTCATATGGGACGAAGAATGCCAGCATGCCTTCAACAGCATCAAAGAATACTTATCGAACCCTCCAGTCCTGGTGGCCCCGGTTGCTGGGAAACCATTTCTGCTTTACGTACGAGCAATAAAACATTCCCTCGGTGCTCTGTTGGCACAAAACAACGATGCATGCCATGAACAAGCCATATATTACCTCAGTCGAATGATGATTGTGCCAGAGCACCGATATACCGCTGTGGAGAAGGACTGCCTCCTCCTGGTGTTCGCCATTCAGAAGATGCGACACTATGTCACTGGACAAACCATACATGTGATCTCACGAGTCAACCCTCTAAGGGTCCTCATGACTAAACCAGGGGCACTCAGCTCTTGCCTCGCTACATGGGCAATATTACTATCACCTTATCATATGATCTTCGTCCCACAAAAGGCTGTTAAAGGTCAAGCCCTGGCAGACTTTTTGGCAGCCCACCCGGGCTCGGAGTCATCCAGATATGAAGAAATCCCAGATGAGGTCGCCGACTCGCATACAACCTCTCACGATGATATATGGCGAATGTTCTTCGACGGTGCTTCGAGAACTGGACCCAAGGGCAACATCGTCGTCGGAGTCGGGGTGGTACTGGTTTCTCCTTCCGGATTGGTGATCAATCGCGCTTACTCTCTCACAGAACCCTACTCTAACAATGTGGCCGAATACAACGTATTGGTCATTGGCCTCCAACTTGCAAGGGAGCTGGAGTAGAATATCTTGAAGCATACGACGATTCTCAGTTAATCTTCAATCAGATCCGGGGCTCATACGAAGTCCGCCACGAGGACATGATCCTCTATCACCAATAGCAATCGACATCATCTCGTCGTTCGAGGGGTTCTTCATCGAGCATGTTTCCAGACTCTGAAACATCGAAGCCGATGCCTTAGCAGGCCTGGCCGCTTCCCTAGCAGTGCCAAATCATACTCATCAATCGATAGATGTGATAGGCCACGAACTGGTCTGCCCCAAGAACAACGTTCAATTCGTGGCGAGTTATTCTGCCCAGACGATCGACGATATCCCAGATTGGAGACAACCATTCATTGACTTCGTCGTCTACGACATCCTGCCCGAGAACCCAAAAGAAGCCACCTCCATCAGACGGCATTCTCTCAGATCCTTCTACGATACAGAGACAAAAATGCTGTATCGCTGATCCTATAATGGATTATTGCTTCGATGTCTGTCAAACGCAGAAGCTAATGAAGCCGTACGCGAAGCTCATGAAGGTGTCTGTGGAGCCCATCAGCCTGGCCCTAAATTGCAAGACCGTCTTCGTCGAATGGGCTACTACTGGCCCACGATGGTAGCAGATGTGATAGACTATGCTAGAAAGTGCAAAGCTTGCCAAGTCCATGCGGACTTCATCCACCAACCATCCGAGTTTCTACATCCGACAGTGGCGTCCTGGCCGTTCGAAGCATGTGGAATGGATATCATCGGTCCGATTACTTCACCTTTCTTCCGATCGCTTCATACTCGCTATCACAGATTACTTCTCCAAATGGGCGAAAGCTGTCCCGCTTGCTGAAGTAAAGACTTCAAACGTGATCAGCTTCCTTAAGCATCACGTCATCTATCGCTTTAGACTGCCCCGGAGGATCATCCACGATAATGGTCCGCAGTTTGTAAGCCACGTCTTCTATCGGTTCTGCGACAAGTACCGCATCCAAAATATTGCTTCGATGCCATACAATCCAGCAGCGAATGGGTTGGCAGAAGCATTCAATAAAACCATCATCAAGTTACTCAAGAAGTTCGTGTCGTCCAACAAACGCGACTGGAACGAAAAGCTTGGTGAATGCTTATGGGCGTACCATACCACAGTCCGAACGGCCACAGGGAACACACCATTCTCCCTGGTGTACGGGAGTGAGACAGTTCTCCATTGGAGACTCAAATACCCTCACTCCGCGTCGCCCTCACTTATCAATTGACGACGGATGAAAACCACCGACGCCAACTACAAGAGTTAGAGGCCTTAGATGAAAAGCGCCTCTTGGCTCAGCAAAGAATCGAGCTATACCAAGCACGCATCTTTGGAGCCTTCAACAAGAAGGTTAAAATTACATTCCAAGTGGGCGATCTCGTTTGGCAGTCCGGAGGCCGATGGTCATGACTCACAAGACCACTGGCAAGTTCCAGCCAAAATGGAAAGGTCCATTCATCATTGAGGCTGTATTCTCTAACGGTGATTACCGCCTCGTAAAACAAAATAGAGACTTGCTCATGTTGCCCGTCAACAGCAAGTTCCTGAAGAAATATTATGTCTAAACGAAACATTCCAGATCACTGAGTTATGTACCCGCTGGTGCCTCTGAACTCACATCCATAACATTCCAGCTTATCGAGTTATGTATCCGCTGGTGCCTCTGAACTCACATCCAGAACATTCCAGATTATCGAGTCATGTACCCGCTGGTGTCTCTGAACTCACATCCACAACATTTCAGATTATCGAGTCATGTACCCGCTGGTGTCGCTGAACTCATACCCACAACATTCCAGATTATCGAGTCATGTACCCGCTGGTGCCGTTGAACTCACTTTTATAATATTCCAAATTATCGAGTCATGTACCCGCAGGTGCCTCTGAACTCACATTCCGGTCACTCTTTCAGATAGTAAGTCATGTATGACCATACCTCTGAACTTTCTTCCTGAAAGAGATCCTCCCTCATGATCCACTACCCGCACTCCTAGTGCACAAATAGGGTAACAGATCCACAAATTTCCAAAATGGCCATGTCCTCATTATCTCTGAGTCATTTCACTTCCGCCAAAAACAAATCACCTCTTACATAGAACTTTCAGGTCCTCATTACCTCTGAGTCGTTCTATGTACCCTCCTTCATTGAGCCCACTCCTGTCATGTCCTCATTACCTCTGAATGGGAAGGCTCCGTCGAAGAAACCTTCATGCTTGCCATGTCCTTATTACCTCTGAGTAAGTATGTTGGTTCTCTCTCGTCTTATTATCGGTGTCCCGAGCCAGGGTACGCCAAGGATAATAGGTCCACAAATGTCCTCTATTGACCACAAATATCCTCCGTTGAGTCCACTCCTACCATGTCCTCATTACCTCTGAGTAGGAAGACTTCGCGGTAAAACCCCCATACTTGCCATGTCCTCATTACCTCTGAGTAAGTATGTTGGTTTTCTCTCTCGTCTTATTATCCGTACCCAAAACCAGGTTATGCCAAGGATAATAAGCCCACAAATGTCCTCTGTTGACTACAAATGTCCTCAGTTGACCATAAATGTCCTCTGTTGACCACAAATGTCCCTAGCTGACCATAAAGGCTGTACTAGGTCCCCTAGTACATCCACATCTTTTCTCATCATCACATGCTTTTGGAGCCCAGCTGTTCCATAGCATTCTTTCACCCAATACATAGAACTTCTACGTTGATAGCACCTCTGAGTTGTTCTATGTATCCCCATTCGAGTTCACTCCTACCACGTCCTCATTACCTCTGAGTAGGAAGGCTCTACTTTAGACCCATATTTACCACGTCCTCATCACCTCTGAGTAAATATGATGGTTCCCTCTCTCAACTTATTATTCGTACCTAAAACCAGGGTACGCCAAGGATGATAAGTCCACATAAAATCCTCAGCGGAAGTACCCAAACCTATCACGTCTATGCTACATCTGATAATATTGCTACACCTAAAACAACTCTACTTTCCATGCTTCTTATTCAAAGTATTCCAATTTGCAATTTGGAAACTTTGAAGGGGGTCTTGTAGAAGCATGAAAAATATTGCTTTTAGTCCCACATCGAAAAGGAGAAGAAGAAAGGGCTCACTCCATTCTATAAATAGAACCCCCTTTCCTCCTTTGAAAAGGGCACAAACTTCTCTTCATTCCTTCCAACTTGGACTCTTCCTACTACGCACCTTCGGGTGCTAAATCGAAGAAGTCTAGGGCAGCGCGGGCTCGTCGAGCTCAGTCAGCTGTCCCAACCTCTGACCATCAGAGCATCCCGCTACGCGATCCTTTAATGAAAAGTTGTACAGAACCGCCCGTGTCTAGCTCCCGGCAGCAAACGAACAAGGTGGTTCTCAAGAGTCTCCCAACAATGATCAAGGGCAAGTACTTTTACTAGTCCCGTATCTGGGAGCAAATAGGATACCTACGTACTCGTGTGCTCGGGATACCCGGGCCCACAAAGCAGGTGCAAAGGTTGATCGAGATGTCCTTGACTTGTGAGATATGATCATTCACAAGCGTAAGGAAAGAAGGGGATTCTCCATGCGGCTCGAAATCAACATGGAGTCTCATGCGGCTTAAAACCTAGAAAGCTCCATGCGGCCCAAAATCCAGAAGACTTCATACGGCTCAGAGAGCCCATGCGGCTCAGGGGTCCATACGGCTCAAGTGTCTATGCGGTTCGGATAGACCCAGAGCCACGTGGCCTTCAACAGCTTTTTTCTTTCATCTTTGGCTGCATTTAATGCCCTGACGGCTGACAGCTCTGACAAATGATAGATCTGACATAAAGGCGCAATAATGACTGACATAAAGGCGTGTTCCTAGGGATGAGGAGGAAATCTTTTTACAGTTGGCAGAATCTATCGAGTCCCGAGGTATGCGACTGCTGTATTTATGCGGCCGTCCACTTCATGCGACCACCAATCTTCATGCGGCTGCATCCTCTATGCGGCCTCCCATCAGCATGCGGCTGCCCACTTCATGCGGCCACCCATCTTCATGCGGCTTCATCCTCTATGCGGCCGCCCATCAGCATGCGACTGCCCACTCCTATGCGGCTGCCCATCTTCATGTGGCTGTTCATTCCCATGCGTCTGCCCATCTTCATGTGGCTGTTCATCCCTATGCGACTGCCCATCTTCATGCGGCCGTTCATCCTCATGCGGCCCACTCATATACGGCTCTGTCGAAATGATCCAGTGAGGACACGCGGTGCTTGTCACGACGATTGAGACATGTGGCAGTCTTATCTTCCTGAAATTATGGGTGCTAACAAATCCTAACAAAATCAGATTTGTTACAATCACCATAAGTGCCCAGATCAAATCAAATCGAGTAAATTAGACACGTGGCTGGTCATTACAAGTCACGAATATTCATGACAATCAACATTTATTGTCCACAAAGATTTAATGCAATCACATTAATTGCTTAAAATCTATTTTATGCAAGATAGACGGTCCAGATTAATTAACTTTCAGACCGCCGACTTTTGAGAATGGGCAATTATTGCAAACCCTAATGATGCCCCCACTCTTATAAATAGCAAAGTGCCATTCCCTTACAAAGAGGAGAGAGGACCCCCGGCCCGCATACACAGAGACAGAGGGAGATATACAGAGAGAGACATAGAGAGCCAGAGAGCCTGAAGAGAGAGCATTTCTTCATCAACGTCCAGCAGTTCTTCTACAGAGCCAAGGCTGCACCCGATCGTCCAAGGAGTAAGACAGAGCTGCCGTCGCTTTCCCGAGCCTCTACCGTCACTCCCCAGAATCTAAAATAAATAATTGTACTTAGATTGCTGTATCTAGGTTTTCGTCCCTAGGCTTTCTTTGTACAAGCGAGTTTGTATTGTGAAGTAAAAGTCCAGTCCTCCGATAATTGTTCTGTTCTTTTATATTTCATGGCAAACAACAAGCACCAAAAATACCACAAACAAAGAATGGAATGAATGGATTCTGTTTATTTCAAAATCAGTTACATTCATTTCATCTCCAGTAAACATCACAGATTCGTCACAAGAGTGAGCAACGTAAAAAGTTCTCCATTCCTTCATTTAGACAGGAAATAAAAGATTACATCGATATCCAAAAGAAGAAAAACACAAACTACAGCTAAAGACACCAAGACAGAATACGGACATTTATGGGAACCCACGAATCCTAGGTGCGTCGAGGCATATACCATTCCCTCAACCATTTCGCATACGAAGGATCTATTTGATTAAGGTCTTCAACGGGGGCAGAAGGGTCATAACTCCTAGTGCTACTGCCCTAAGACTTGGGCTCCTCCTTCATAGCTGTCTCAATCTTGGGAGTAGTTCCCCCACTAAGGGACGCCAGCTCTTCTTTTACCTTAATTTTTGGTATCACCTCCTCCTTAACGAACGGCGACTCTTGTTCGATGAAAGGGGACAGCATCTCCTCCTTCACAAGGGTCCCAGCTTTCGGTGTAGATGCTACAAGAATCATAGACAGAAGAGAAGGACAGACTCAGAAATCGCAGGAAAAACTAAGTGCTGAAGGGCTCTTATGCACCCAAAGGGCTATGCGCCCAAGACAAAGATATGGGCGCATAACATACAGCAGTACATGGGCGCATAACATGCTACAACATGTGGGCACATAACATAGCAACATGTGGGCGCATAGCACACCACAGTGTTGGCGCATGACTTCTGTGGACGCATAATGATGCTCACAAGAAGTATGTTGCCTTAGACGCATGCGCCCCGGCAGAAAAAAAAGTCTGAGTGTCGCAAATTAACGTTCGAGACTTTGTTTTTGAGGCACGCCCTCACCCAAAATCGGGTCTTGAACTGGCGAGGATGCTACCGCAGGAGGAGAGCCACTCAGTGTAGCCCCCTAGCCCTTCGCAGATCTCTTCGCGACCTTGGAAGACATGGTTCTTAAAAAAAGGAGATGAAGAGTCTTTTGAAAGTTCTAAGAGAGGAGAATAATGAACTTTCTCTCTCCTTCAGAGCCTATTTATAGGTACAGGCCACTTCTTACGCCCCCACTATCTTTATGCGCCTATGCGCCTATTATGCGTTATGCGCCCACCATAGCCTATGCGCCCACATGAAGATCCAGCCTCTTGAATACTATACGACTGCCACTTGCTGACGTAGACGATGTATGAAGGATGGACCTCTTCAAATTTTGCTCCGATGAATCTGTCAGTTCAGATTTTTGACGAAGATCTCAACAGTCGTCTCTCTGACAGGCTGACCAAATGCTATGTGTCCAAAAAGACGGCCATGCTATGCGCCTACTGCATCACAAGAAGACGGTCCATGCTTCTTTCAAAGTATTTCAAACTCGTTCAAGTATCAAAAACTTTGAAGGGAGTCTTATAGAAGCATGAAAATTTTAGCAAATGAGAACAAATGTGCCCAAGCCAATGAGGACATATGCGCCCAAGTCATCCGGTGAAGCTCTATGTGCCCAAGTCATCCTGTGAAGCTCTAAGGCCCAAGCCACCCTGTGAAGCTCTATGCGCCCAAGTTAAGCTCCCCCGAAAGGAGGGCGTATAGCCTAAAATAGGGCTATGCGCCCAAGCTTAACTCAGTCAAAACCATAATCAAAGCATGTACCGAAGCGTACAGCCATGTCAGTCTCCACGAGCAGTCATGCACCGAAGCATGCGGCCACGTCAACACCACGACCAACCCACGATCTCGCAGCCTACATGTGCCTACACCTTATGCGCCCAAGGCAGGACAATGCGCCCACATGAAAACCAGTGTGCTTCCCTCATGTGGGTGCATAACATCATTCCAGCTCAGAAACTACTATTAAAAGGGGTCTCTGTTGACCCAAACCTGATCACAGTCAACCTAATCTTGACAATTAACAAAACAATATTTGTTGTATTCCAATTTGACACATCGAGCTCGAAATGAATCTACTCAGCTCATTTGTTCCAATTCACAGCTGCTTGGAGTTGTACCCCTTTGTTGTATCCTGATGTCTGTATTTTTATTATTCTTGAGTATAGGATGATGTACGTTGGATCATACTGAGCACTTTGGGCTAGCCATATCTTTATAGGTTGACTTAGCCCAAATCCCATACAACCCTTTTATCTAAAGTCTACAAAAGAATATTCTGTCTATAGTAGACAGTGTTCGAACCGAACTCTGTCTCACACAGAGTTCGGGTCGAACTCGGTCCCCTAAAATTTAGGATGCTGATTTTTAGGTATTGATCACTACTAGTTGTCCAACGGCCAAAAATTTGAATTATTTATACTAAATTCTGGCTGAATTCTGCCTACCCCGAACCCTATAAATAGGCTTTGGTTTCTCTCATTTGAAACCATCCACTCTTCTCTTCCTCTTCTATTACATAGCCTATATATTCAAGAGCCTTACCTTCCCATCCACTTAGCATTCAAACTTCCCAACCGTCCAAGGTGCTCGGTACGATTCAGCTAGAAGTTTGAAGTGCAAGAAGTTGTAAGTCACTTGGAAAAGTCCAAGTTTCGCTAAAGCGATCATTGAAAGAAGTTTGGCGTGCACTTCTGTGAAAAGGCACGTGGTTGTAACCCTATTTCACAAATAGTGGATTTCAATCCTGAGCTAGAGTTCTCAGGCCTGGACTAGTCCTCCACGAGGGAAACCAGGTTAAAAATCTTGTTGTGTATGTGCTTGCTCTATACTCTTTATTTCCGCATTTATTTTTACTCTGATTATTTAGTTGGTGAAAGAGTTTAGTTTTTAATTGATCATTTTTTATATAAACTCTATTCACCCCCCTCTAGAGTTGCCAACTTGGTCTTCAATTGGTATCAGAGCTCTGTTCTCTTATCAAGGACTTATATCCTAGAGCTGATCCATGGCAACCACTCAAACCATGTTTTCCAATCACGGTGAAGGGCAATCCACACATAGGCCTCCCCTATTTGATGGAACAAACTACACCTATTGGAAAATAAGGATGAGTTTTTATCTCAAGTCGCTAGACTTCGACCTGTGGACCATCGTCACCGATGGTTACAAAAAGCCCGCCAGGATAGTTGTCAATAGTAATCTCGTTGAAAAACCCCATGACAAATATTCTGACGAGGAGAAGAAACAGGCGAGTCTAGACGCGAGAGCTATTAATGCTATATTTTATGCTATAGACATGAATGAGTTCAACAGGGTCTCAACATGCACCACCGCTCATGAAGTATGGAGACTTCTAGAGGTGACACATGAAGGAACCACCCAAGTCAAGGAGTCAAAAATAAGTCGTCTCACTCAAGAATGTGAGGTTTTCAAGATGAAGCCAAGTGAGACAATCACACAAATGATTACAAGATCCCTCGACATCATCAACCCCTTGTCTTCTCTCGACAAACAATATACAAATTATGAGAAGATCCGCAAGATTCTTAAGGGGCTACCAAAGATTTGGAACACTAAGGTGACAACCATCATTAAAGGAAATAATCTCACGACTATGTCCATGGAGACTTTGATGGAAAAGTTGATGACTCATGAGCTTGACCTCAAAGACTTCGAAGAGTATGCTCCTAAGGCAAAGGAGATTGCCCTTAAAGCTCACCGACGAAGGGCTGATCCTGAAGAAACGGATGACGACAACTCGGAAGGTGAATATCAAGCTCTCCTTGTCTGCAACTTCAAGAAATTCCTTCGCTTTAATCGAAGAAAGAATGAACCACAAGAAAATGACGAAGAAGAGCCAACATGCTACGGTTGCAAGAAGACTGGACATGTCCGAAAAGACTGTCCATTCATAAAGAAGAGCAACCGATATGAGAAACCATACAAGAAAGCTTCCTCAAAGAAATATGCCAACACAAGCATTTGGCATAAAAGCGAAGCTAGTAACTCCGAGGAAGAAAATGACTCTCCTCAAGACACCGCCAATGTTTGCCTAATGGCTACATCCGACAAGGTAATAAGTGAAACTCTCGATGATTTCACATTTAATGAACTTGGCAATGCATTCAATGATTTACTCAATGACCACAAGAAAGTCATTGGTAAATATAAATATGCCAAGGAAAAGATCAAAAGTTATGAAGACGAGATTCAAAGACTCTCTTCATTGCTTAATGATAGTAGAGACACTTCACCCACGGAAGTCACAAATGAGGTATCTAAGCTTAAATTAAGCCTACATGATGCCGAAGCACGTATTAAAAAATAAACACAAGAAATCACAACACTCAACACGGAGCTTGCAGATGAAAAGAATAGACACAAGATTTCTATTACTAAGATTTATGGTTTGAATACTAAGATTAATGAAATGCACGCTGTCTCTAAGAAATTAGAGACTAGATTGTGAAAACAGGTTGCTCAACCTCAAACCCAATCACATGAGACACACACAAAGCATGACACTTCTCATACTAGTCAACCACGTCATCCACCTGCAGCACGTAATCATGCTTATATGTACACACACTTTCATAAAGCACACAAACCACATGCACGTAGAAATAATTCTCATATGTCACAGAATCACCATGCTACACATAGATACAATCGTCACTATGTTGCACAAAAATAATATCACCATCATACTGTTTATGGATATAGACATCATCACCATGCTACTCCATATCACTCTACATATAGATATCATCACCATGTTACTTCACACCACTCTACATATAGACATCATCAACATGCTCCTAACATAAATAGGAATACTATTTGTACTTATTGTGGATTCAATGGACACATTTCACCATAATGTAGAGTTAGGAGATTATTAGATAGAAACATATATGCATGGTTGCCGAAAACTAACTTTTTAGGATCCTTAAGAACTTGGGTACCAAAGGTCATATCTACTCTTGATGCATGTGGACCTTCCCTCCTCAACTAAGAGTAAGTGGATTCTCGATAGTAGATGCTCGCGATATATGATGGAAGACGCAAATCTTTTCGCATCACTATCGATGAAGAGGGAAGGAAATGTATCCTTCGGCAACAACCTTAAAGGATATATTATTGGTAATGGTACTATAGGTCATCCTCCTTCTCCTGTAATAAAGGATGTCTGTCTAGTGACCGAGTTAAAGCATGACCTGCTCAGCATAAGTCATCTTGCTGATCATGGGTATGATAATAACTTTGGACAAAATAAATGCTTTATTTATGATAGATCAACAGGAGACATTGCTTTTGAAGGGCTAAGAGAGGATAATATTTATATTTTCTATCTATCTAGAGACACTATAGTACAGAAATATGTCTCTATGCTCACAAGGATGAAAGATTACTGTGGCACCAGCGTCTTGGTCATGCCAATATGGATATTATATCCAGGCTATCGACTAAGAAGCTATTTAGAGGCTTGCCCGACATCACATTCAAAAAGGAAACTGTATGTGCCGAATGTGAGTTAAATAAGGCAACCAAGTCCTCATTTTATTTCATAAACTCTATAAGTACCACTAGACCCTTGCAATTACTTCATATGGATTTATTTGGTCCTAGTAGAGTAGCCAGTCTTGGTGGAAAACTCTACGCTTTTGTTATAGTAGATGACTTTTCGAGATTTACTTGGGTTTTCTTTCTTACAAACAAAAGTGATACCATTTTCGTTTTCAAAATTTTTGCTAAAAAGGTTCAAAACGAAAAAGGCTACATGATTACTCGAATCCGAAGTGATCATGGAGGCAAATTCGAAAATACTGATTTTAAAAAGTTTTGTGATTTAAATGGTTTTAATCATGAGTTTTGTTGTCCAAGAACTCCTCAACAGAATGGTGTTGTGGAGAGGAAGAATAGGACTCTTGGCGATATGGCTAGAGTCATGTTAAATAAATTCTCTCTTCCAAAATTTTTTTAGGCTGAAGCTGTCAGTACAGCGTGCCATATTTTAAATAGGGTGCTAATTCGTCCTATTACGAAGAAAACACCCTATGAGCTTTGGTTTGGAAGAACTCTAAATATTTTATATTTTCGTGTTTTTGGTTGTAGATGTTTTATCCTTAACACCAAAGACAACTTAGGCAAATTTGATGCCAAAGCTGACGATGGTATATTTTTCTTGGCTATGCGGCCAAGAGTAAGGGATATAGAGTGTTCAACAAACGCTTATTAATTATGGAAGAGTCTACAAATATGACTTTTGATGAGGAGAGTAGTGCAGCAGCTACTCTTGATGATGATGTTGAGCCATCAACTTCTACTCCAAAGAATACTACCACTGAAACCAATTCTCTAGAGGGCTTGCCAAGAAAATTCTCTTTCAAGCCCTCACATCCAGAAAATCTGGTTATAGGTGAGGTTTCACGAGGAGTAAGTACTAGATCATCATTAAGAGACTCCATTGCAAGTACTGCCTTCATTTCACAAATTGAACTGAAAAACATTGTAGAAGCTTTTAATGATGAATTTTGGATTTCTGCCATGCAAGAAGAACTCAACCAATTCGAGAGGAGCCAAGTTTGGGAACTCGTTCCTAGGCCTGCGAATCACTCGATTATTGGTATAAAATATGTTTTTCGCAACAAAGTTAATGAAGATGGTTCAGTTACACGCAACAAAGCTCGTCTAGTAGCCCAAGGATACAACCAAGAAGAGGGTATCGACTACGATGAGACGTATGCTCCTTTCAAGACTCGAATCCATTCGAATGCTTTGTGTATTTGCTAATTTTCAAAACTTTAAACTATTTCAAATGGATGTGAAAAGTGCTTTCTTGAATGGATTTATTAAGGAGAAAGTTTTTGTAAAACAGCCTCCTGGTTTTGAAAATCATAAATTTCCCGACCATGTTTTCAAACTCAAGAAAGCGCTATATGGTCTCAAACAAGCCCCTAGAGCTTGCTATGAGAGGTTAAGCAATTTTTTGCTTGAAAAAGGTTTTTCAAAAGAGAAAGTTGACACACCACTTTTTATAAAATCTTTCAAAGACACCATTCTCTTAGTACAAATTTACGTTGATGATATTATATTTGGTTCTACTGATGAAACTCTCTGTGAAGATTTTGCTAAGTGTATGTAGACCGAGTTTGAAATGAGCATGATGGGAGAGCTCAATTACTTTCTTGGACTGCAAGTCAAACAAATATTAAATGGAACTTTCATCTGTCAGTCAAAGTATACAAAGGACATGCTGAAGAAATTCGACCTTGACAACGTCAAACCAATCAGCACTCCAATGGCTACTACAACTAAGCTAGAACTAGATGAAAGCGGTAAACCTGTGGATCAACGTAAGTATCGAGGTATGATAGGCAGTCTACTTTATTTTACTGCTAGTCGCCCTGATATTATGTTTAGCGTTTGCCTGTGTGCTAGATACCAAGCTAATCCTAAGAAATCACACATGACTGCAGTTAAGCGTATCTTTCGATACCTTAAGGGTACAGTTACAGTGGGCCTATGGTATCCCAAATCAACATCATTTGACCTAATTGAGTATTCTGATGCTAATTTTGTTGGATGTAAGGTCGACCGTAAAAGTACAAGCGGCAGTGTCATTTATTAGGAAAGGCTCTAGTCTCTTGGTTCAGCAAGAAGCAGAATTCTGTCGCACTATCCACAACAGAAGCTGAATATATTGCAGCTGGTCGTGCACAAATTCTGTAGATGAAGCAAACCCTTGAAGACTATAACTTATCTTTTATGCACATTCCTATTTTTTGTGACAACACTAGTGCTATAAATCTCACTAAGAACTCCATATGTCACTCACGTACGAAGCACATTGAAATACGTCACCACTTTTTGCGTGATCATCAACAAAATGGCACTATTAATTTAGAATTTATTGACACTGTTCATTAGTTAGCAGATTTCTTTACAAAACCATTATCCGAGGAGCGATTCAATTTTGTTTGTCGAGAATTAGGAATTTTAGATGAAACGGTTATACATTAAATTGACCTGCATAATTATCGATTATGTCACGATTCTCTATACTGAATTTGCTATGGGTACAAGCCGAAAGGGTCCTTCTGACAACAAGGCGTAAAAGCCTAAGCGACACGGTGCACTAGTGTTCGGACTACCGCTAGCTGGGATCCGGCCCCTGCAGCTACCCCATAGCAGCTTCACTATATTGATTTATGTCATAACTCCTTAGTTATTATATGGTTAAATTTCATTTATAGCTTGCCTCATTTGAAAATTCTAATTTTCAATCTTGTCTTTATTCATATTATTAACCATTTATTCGAATCTATTTCAATCTTATTTTTTTATTTCTTGTTTGCAGTTCTGTTCCAAGGAACCAGAACTCGGGCCGAACTCTGCCCCACCCAGAGTTCGGGCCAGTTCGATGTCCTCGTTCCAGAACCTCAAATCCTTTTCAGCCGTTCATCTTGTCTTAATCCGATGGCCCATATTCCACCCGACCAGCTGACCAAGAGACCATATATTGGAAAATTGGTCTCTCTCTCTCCTCCATTGTCTTCTTCCTCCTTTTCTACTTCTTTTTTATCAAAACCCTAACCCTAGAAAGCTATTCTCCTTGGGATTTTGCTCTCCAAACTCAAAAAGATCATTCTTGGAGTGGATCTCCTCCATCTTAGGGGTTCTTCTAAGGTATATCTATCTTTCTCTCAATTTCTTTTAATGGCTCCTAGGTTGCTTGGTAGGGGTAAAAGACCAAGGAGAAGTATTGGTGAGTCCTCTACTAATCCTAACCCAAATCCTCAACCTAATCCTTAACCTCCTCCTCTCATGGTGCATCCACTTTTTAATCCACCTCCACCACTCAATGCCGACACATATTATGACCGTCTTTTTGTGTCCTTAGATGCGTCCAACGCATGGTTCGTCGAGTTCCGTCATCGTCGTGTCTTTGCGGGACACCCCATTAAATTTACGGTATTTTTCGATTTTCTTCCAAATTTTTGTGACTTATGTCTTGATGAGCTTGTTGTGACTCGTGAACCGAAATATGTAAATACAATACAAATATTTTATTACAACATGACTTATGATCGTGCACGTATCTATTCACGTGTTGCCGGTGTAGACATGTCTTTTGATGATTTTGAGTTAGCCGACCTACTTGGTTTACCCGACCCAAACACTTGGGAAAGGCTTGATGATGCTCGGGACTTTGTTTTTCCTGGCGAGACCACGTTGGAGAGTTTCAAGGGTGATCTTTGTTCTCCAAATCCTTCCCCTCGTAAACTCATGGCTAAACATCTTAACAATCATTTCTATGAACTTCATCGAATCATCCTTTTTTCGATCTTGCCAAAAGCTGGATCAACAGATGAAGTTACTTACTTTGAAATCATTGCTCTCTTCTGTCTTCATTTTTGTGTCCCCTTTATCTTCCCTCGCACGATGATGGATTGGATGATTCGTGCTAGGCCTAAACCAAAATCTTTGGTTTATTCTATGTATCTCCCTTTAATATTCCGTGCCTTCCATATTCTATTGGATCAGTGTCAGTCCTTACCCCCTCCTGCCTTTCTGACTAAGGCCAGGAGAACTGTTGCTGCCATCGCCTCTTCTGAGTCCGATGATGATGAGGAGCCTGCATCTCCTGCTCCCTTTGCTGCTCCTGACTCACCTGCTCCCGAGTCCACTGCTACACTGGACTCTCTTCAGACTATGCTTCGCGATCACTTCCGTTTGGAAGACGAGCGCTGGGCCGAGATGGATGTTCGCTGGATGCAGATGGATTACCGTGCTACTCTGCAGATGAGTGCGCTCAGCAACTCCATCCACGACATTCAGTACTCCATGGCCTCTCATCCGACGATGCCGATTCCGATGCTGCGTGATCCGTCTCGCAACGGCTATCGCATTAACGATTTATGGGTTCGTCGCTATCTTGATCCAACTTCAGCATTTGTGGATCCCCGCCGTACTGGTTCTGATGGTGCGGGATCTTCTCATGCTCCTTGATGGATATGGCCATTTGTATTGCTACTAATGATTAGGACTGTTTTTATTTTGGCACTTTGTTTCATTTTGCTTAGTTTGTTTATGTCTTTATGTCTTTAGAACTCTATGACTTAGTTTTTATTAGTTTATGCATGCTCTCCTTCATTATATGGTTGGTATCTTTATCTCTATTTGTCTATCTCCATTTTTACTGATTGTCAAAAGGGGGAGAACCATTGCTATGTGTATGAGCCTATATTGTGTGTCCTTGTATATGTATATTTGGATAAGTATTTCTAGGAAATATCAGTTTACAGGGGAGTATGATTGTTCAAGTACAGGGGATCCATAATGTGTCCAGGTATGAATATTAGACATACAAATAGCATGTTTTGTCAATTATCAAAATGGGGGAGATTGTTGACCCAAATCGGATCACAATCAACCTAATCTTGACAATTAATAAAACAATATTTGTTATAGTCCAATTTGACACATCGAGCTCGAAATCAATCTACTCAGCTCATTTGTTCCAGTTCACAGCTGCTTGGAGTTGTACCACTTTGTTGTATACTGAAGTCTGTATTTTTATTATTCTTGAGTATAAGATGATGTACGTTGGATCATACTGAGCACTTTGGGCTAGCCATAGCTTTATAGGTTGACTTAGCCCAAATCCCATACAACCCTTTTATCCAAAGCCCAGAAAAGAACATTCTGTCCATAGTAGACAGAGTTCGGGCCAAACTCTGCCTCACACAGAGTTCGGGCCGAACTCGGTCCCCTAAAATTTAGGATGTTGATTTTTAGGTATTAATCACTGCTAGTTGTCCAACAGCCAAAAATTTGAATTATTTATACCGAATTCTGGCCGAATTCTGCCTACCCCGAACCCTATAAATAGGCCTTGGTTTCTCTCATTTGAAATCATCCACTCTTCTCTTCCTCTTCTATTACATAGCCTATATATTCAAGAGCCTTACCTTCCCATCAACTTAGCATTCAAACTTCCTAACCGTCCAAGGTGCTCGGTACGATTCAGCTAGAAGTTTGAAGTACAAGAAGTTGTAAGTCACTTGGAAAAGTCCAAGTTTCGCCAAAGCGATCATTGAAAGAAGTTTGGCGTGCTCTTCTGTGAAAAGACACGTGGTTGTAACCCTTGTTTGCCATGAAATATAAAAGAGGAGAATAATTATCGGAGGACTGGACTTTTACTTCACAATACAAACTCGCTTGTACAAAGAAAGCCTGGGGACAAAAACCTTGGTACAGCAATCTAAATACAATTGTTTATTTTAGATTCTGGGGGTGACGGTAGAGGCTCAGGAAAGCGACGACAGCTCTGCCTTACTCCTTGGATGATCGGATGCAGCCATGGCTCTGGTGAAGAACTGCTTGGCGTTGATGAAGAAATGCTCTCCTTGTTCTCTCTGTATATGCTCCTTTGTCCTTTCGATCTCTGTATATTCTCTCTCTGATTCTCTATGGATCCGGGCGGGGTGTGTGTGTGTTTTGCAAGGGAATGGCACCTTGCTATTTATAAGAGTGGGGGGCATCATTAGGGTTTTGCAATGATTGCCTATTCTCAAAAGTCGGTGGCCTGAGAGTTAATTAATCTGGGCCGTCCATCTCGAATATAAAGATTTAAGTAATTAATGTGATTGCATTAAATCTTTGTGGACAATAAATGTTGATTGCCATAAATATTCGTGACTTGTAATGGCCTGCCACGTGTCTAATTTGCTCGATTTGGTTTGATCTGGGCACTTATGGTGATTGCAACAAATCTGATTTTGTTAGGATTTGTTAGCACCCATAATTCCAGGAAGATAAGACTGCTACGTGTCTCAATCGTCGTGACAAGCGCCACGTGTCCTCACTGGGTCATCTTGGCAGAGCCGTATATGAGTGGGCCGCATGAGGATGAACGGCCGCATGCAGATGGGCAGCCGCATGGGGATGAACAGCCGCATGAAGATGGGCAGCCGTATGGGATTGGGCAGCCGCATACTGATGGGCGGCTGCATAAGGGATGCAGCGGCATAAAGATGGGTGGCCGTATGAAGTGGGCAGTCGCATGCTGATGGACGGCCGCATAAAGGATGCAGCCTCATGAAGATGGGCGGCCGCATAAATGCAGCAGCCGCATGCCTCGGGATTTGATGGAAATATCCAGCTGTGAGAAGATTTTCTCCTCTTTCCTAGGAACGTGCCATTATGTCAGTCATTATTGCACCTTTATGTCAGTCATTATTGCGCCTTTATGTCAGAGTTAACTTTTGTCAGAGCTGTCAGCCGTCAGGGCATTAAATGCAGCCAAAGATGAAGGAAAAAAACTGTCGAAGGCCATGTATGTAGCGCCCCAATCCCAAAATACTTGGGACTAGATACGCATCATGCCAGCTGTATACATACGAGTAATTATACGGCTCGTACGTATACATAAGCTGTAAATGTAGAAAGCCAAGACACTAAATCTCATCCACAAAGATAAATAATAATATAAAACTACTTTGAGTTTGTCATGTACACAATAGTTGGGCGGAGACAAAGTCCACTACCAACCAAATTAAATATGGAAAAATACACAAGGAAAGAATTGAGCAAGCGAGAGCAATGGCGAGTCCAAGAGCAATCATCACGAAGGAAGGAATGGCCTTAGCTAGAGCACCTGCAAGAAATTACGAAAACACACACCTGAGAAAAAATCAAGTCCTCAAAGGGATGTAACAAGACACAAAATATCATGCCGATAAACTGAATAAATAAGCTCAACAGAAAAGTATGCATGAGTAAAGGTTCCTACCCATTCTAGGTGATATGCACTTTGAGGACAACGTTCTACGCAGGGGCTGTAACGGACTCACGCAAGCAAGTAATAGAGAGTGGCCAGCAAGTAGCACTCATCCGAGACGCCATCGACCTGGGTAGAAGGTAGTGCTCATGAGAGTCACCCTTGGCCCAAAATGTGTGTAAAAATAAAATGTAGCCCCTACGCTAATAACTGTTTCCTTCCCCCAATGATACTATACATGTGTCGACTCCACGACACTGTTTAATCCTTAATAACTACCAAGTCTTCTATACAAATCTATTAGCAGTTATATCTAACGCACGGCCTGTACGCGCCAATGATCAGTCAGCACGCAAGTCCGCATCTATATGCGACTCACAACTCACACACAATCCGTGGCACATCGTGACAGTTTATGAGATGCACTAAACCTACGGCGGTCCCTTAACTCTAAGCCAATTGCATAAGTATAATAATTTGCATCTATATATATTTTTGAAAGAACAACATAAAGAAAAAAAAGCATACATGATATTGAGCAAGAAATTAAACAGTAAAGGCAAGGTGTCTTGCCTGGTGTCGTCTGGTGGGTTCGATAATCAATAAGTCATGTTTGTCCAAAATTTATGAGAAGTAGAAACTCACAATCAGTCGTGATCAATGATAATCGAGAGAGTTCGTGGGAAAAATTACTCATAATACTTTTTAGAGAATATTTATACGATTTTTGAAACTAGTTGTTATTAGTCTAAAATAAAATTTCGCAAATATTTATAATTACTAGAAACACGTATATAAATTGGGTAACCGCTTTTATTTAAAAAAATAAAATCATAATCTAGAAAAAATTATTTGTGGTAAAAATTTATAAATTAAATTTTTATATTTTTATTTTAGAAATAATAGAACTTAATTTTAGAATACCATAAAATATTTTGGTAATATGCTTTAGGCCAAGACAAATATTATATTATACTAATAATCTAATAATCCATAATAAAATTTACAATCTAATAATCATACTATACAATTATTTATACAGTAAACTCAATAAACTCAATAGAATAACATACTAAGGAGAATAATAATAATAATAATAATAATAATAATAATAATAATAATAATAATAATAATAATAATAATAATAATAGTAATAATAAGAATAATAAGAATAATATCAGTAATAATAATAATCATAATATTAATACTAATAACATTATTAGTAATAATAATGATGATAATAATAATAATAATAATAATAATAATAATAATAATAATAATAATAATAATAATAATAATAATAATGATAACAGCAATGATGATGATGATAATAATAATAATAATAATAATAATAATAATAATAATAATAATAATAATAATAATAATAATAATAATAATAATAATAATAAATATATACCACTACAGACCTTTCCCCAAACTCTCAACAGTAAGAGAGAGAGAGAGAAAGAAAAAAATGAAGAAGGGTTACTCATGAGGGGGAGGAGGCGGAGCGGCGGGCGGCGCCGCGGCGCTGCGGAGGAGAAAAAGGATGGGGGCGCGGCTACGGCTCTGTGGGAGGAGCGGCGGGCGGCCTGGAGAGAAATGCCGACGAAGAGGGTTTCGGTAGAGGCGGAGAGGGCAACGCCTGGGGAAGGGTAAGGCGGCGCACCCCGGGTGGAGGCCGGTGGAGAAGTTGGCGCACAAGCGCGGTGGTACTCGCCAGCGGACGGAGAGGAAGGTGGAGTCGGAGAAGGAAGCGGAGACGGATGGGCGCGCACTCCGGCGGTGGAAGGCGTGGCTCACCGAGGAACGACGCCTGTTGGGTGCGGCGGCGGAGCCTAGGGTTGAGATATTCGGGTGGTCGGAGTCTCGGATGGCGCTGGAGGGTTGAGCGCCGGCCGTGGCGCTGCGGATCGGAGGGCCGCCGCGGAGGCGCGGATAGGCGGACGAGAGCGGAAAGAGGGGGTTATCCGGCCGGGTGGAGGCAGAGTTCGACGTTTGTGCGACCAGGGCCAGGGCGGTCCGGCGCTGGTGCTCGAGATTGCAGAGCGGGAGGCGGACTCGGAAAGACGGAGGCGCCGCGGCGAGCCCATGGCTGGATCCGGCGGTCGTCTCGACGAAGGTTCGGGTTCTTCTCTCTTTTCTTTCTGTGGTTATGGCCTTGGGAAAAAAAGTGATGATGATGACGACGGTGGTGACTGTGGCCGGGGACGGCCGGAGTTTGGGCCGGGAGGAGTGGTGTCGATGATGAGGGTGACGGGGTTGCAGATTTGGTTGTGGTGTCGACCAGAGTTGGTCGTAGTATTGGCGAGAAACTCGGGCGAGGGAACGGGGATGGGTTACGTCGTGTCGAGGGTGTTCGACACGACGGGGATGGAGGTCCGGATTTGTCGGCCCTTGATAATAGTGTATTTGTATTGAAATTTCATAGTGGAGAGGGAAGACACGGACACGATGCACAATATTAGTGTGGATGAGAAAAATTTGGAGGAGTACCTGCCTATTTATAGGATGTGGGAATTCCCAGTTGGATAGGGATTGGAGGATTTAAAATCCTCTATAGATAATATCATATAATTTAAATTCGAATTAAACTTTAAATCGTTCCAATCCAAATTTAAATCATAGATAACTCCCCATTAAATTTAACTCCATTTAAATAAAAGTTTTTCAAATTTAATTTACCATAATTAATTAAATTTAAACCAAAAAAATATTTTAAAATAGTTTTTCAGGAAATAAAATATCAATATTTAATAATTTTGAAAATACATTTATTTTTATAAATTTAAAGTCATGTAAAAGATTATTTTATTTAGAACATCTTTTTTGAACTTAAACTTTTATTTGCATAATAAAAGTAAATAGCTCCTTATTATATTAAATCAACGCAGTTTGTAAATTGAATAATAAAGATAATATAAGTAAATAAATAAAATATTTTGTCATATAAATTTTGAATTCCATAATAAAAATATTTTAATAAAATATGTACATCGCACATATTCGTACTCGACGATCAATTTACGAATACGCCGCTTGCGCACAACGTACAATACGACTATGCGACGTACAATACAAAAATTTTAAATCAGTACCAAAATTGATAAAAATTATATTAAAAATTTTGGGGTTTTACATCCTACCCAACTTAAAAGAATTTCGTCCTCGAAATTTGGGAGTAATTAGGGTAGGTAGGGCGAAAGGGGATGGAAAAGAGTTTACCGATAAGAAATCGATCAATTTATGTGACAAGGAGAAAAAGTTTCCAATGAAAGGCAATAATTACGGAATAACTGCAAATTGGGTAAGTTGGAAGTATGAATTCCAAGATATAGTTTAGAAAAATATCTCATGACAAACTATCAGTATCGAATTTGATCCCCTCTACCATCCAACGACAAAATGATAATTTTGTAACTTACGATAGGCAAGGACTTCCTTTGTCTCAAAATCATGATCACTTTCTCAAAATTTCATTCGATATCGTCATAATCATCAATCCTCTTTCATATTCAACCTTTTTATATATTTTATTAATCCTCTCAAGGTTTATAACCATCATTCCTTGAAATGTTTTTTTTTGTCTTCAATAATCACTCCACAAAAGTTTTGAGTATCCACTATTTTTATATATCTAATCAAATATCGCAACGATAGAAATTTGATAAGTCAATACTTTTGGATTCGGTAACAAGAATTTCTTTCAACATATCGATATACCCCCTTTTTTTCGAAAATTAAAATTTAGTAATCCTTCAATCACCTTAATTTAACGGAAAATAGAATTCATCTTTCATCAACAAAGCAAGGTCAAATCCTCAATTTATCGAAATTTTTTTTCTTCAAAATTTTGTCCTCATGGTTCATTCCTTCCTCGGAGTTGAAGTTCCAAAACTTTCAATCATTTTCCAAAGTCAAGTAAAATCTAAGGATTTCGTACTCATTTTTCATTGTAAAATCCTGCATAGGCATCATGATAATTTCCTTAAACATTTTTGTAATTAGCAAGTGTACTATTCTTCGAACATCCCATTTCTTCAAAAGATAATATCGCCTTTTCTTAATTTCACCAAATAGTTATTTTATTTAACTATAACAATAATCTCTCTAATCTACTTCCTCTTTAACCGAAGGGTGTCGTGATTCAGTTTCCATAATCGTACAAGGAAATCATATAAGAAAAGGTTGCATAACCATGGAGGAAACATAGTAAATATGAGGGAAGTATTTCAATTAAAAGGGAGAGAGGTAGGGGTTGCTAATATTGCAAAAAGATGTTATGCGTCCAGGTAAATCAAAATAAGACATGAAAATAAAAGGAAAATGATTAAGCGATCAAGATAAAACACAAGATTTAGCATTTAAGGGATTTAGTAGATCCCAATCATGTATTGGGTCGAAGAATTCGAGTCGAGGCTGAGACCATATCTATAGCTAGAAGTATATTGGTTTCATGGTAAAGGTAATAGTTTTAGTCACCTATGACCCAAAGTCATATCATAAAAATATGATACAAGGAGAGGTATTTTAGTGGGACATGATATATCTATATGAAGGTGGACTCGTTTAGGTCTTGCATGTGAAATTGGTTGGGATGAAACAGCTGGTCTTGTGCTCCAAATACCCAAGTCACGGTAAAGGACACAAAAGAATTAAAAATGGAAAGTGGGAGTTCATAAGATAATGATCAATTCACAAAAAATAAATGGCCAAGCTAAGGCATGAAATAATGATAATTCATATTCGGGTAAATCAAGGTAAAATAAGTTAGAATACAGTTTCTAAAGATATGATAGTCGCTTAGATGGAGTATGATTAAGGAACAATCTAATCATTTCTCAAGTTTCAAATAATTAGGTGGTCATGACAAAAGATCTAGAATTTAGGGAAGGTCGAGTAAGTCAAAAGATATGTTAATCGGTTTGGTCGATGAGTAACTATACTTGTGTATATGCAATATCATAATCATAGGTGGCATGACAATCTAATGTAGAATACTTCTATCTCACTAGGGTGACCTTTCTTGCTTCTTGGTTCTCTACCCATATGATCTAATCTAAATTTCAAGTTCCTCAAAGTTTCTCAATAAAAATTTCAAGATACTCCGCCACAATTACCAATTATGTTAGACAGTCAAGTTTAATTTAAATCTCTAATCAATCTCGAAATAGTCCTTATATATAGCATACTCTTTTTTTTTACCAAAATTTAAATATTCATAATCAAGGCTTTAAACTCGAAATTAAATATCTCTATAAATCATAGATCATAGGACAAAATTTGAAATTTGATTTTTTGAATTTTTTTTCCTTCAAAGCCGATATCTTCCAAAAAAATTTTAAACAAAATTTTCCCATCATCTCTTCAAAATTTTATAAACTTATAAATCGTACGCGCAATTTAAAACCTCAAGTTCTCTCCCTTCTAAACTTTCGTCTCTCTAGTCGTCTACAAAATCATAATTTAAACTCTTTAAATAATCTCGAGATAAACTTTATATTCCAAACTTAAAGTTAACCGCAAATCAAGTGTCACAATATAAAAACTCAAGATATTTCTCAAATTGATTTCATATCCCTAATAAATCATAACTATTTCATAATTTCAAAATTCATAAAAATTTTGTTTTCTCGATCTAGCTATCCTCTTGTGTATATCACCTTGTAGTATCAAAATAAATTCCAACTATCTTTTGGAAGTAGTAATATGCTACTACCCAACTTGGAATTAACTAATCTATAAGATCATATTTCTAGGAAATTATACCTTCCGGACTCAATTACAATCTCAATGCATATTAATTGTCAATGTAACCTTCTAGCCATGTGTTCAACTACGAGCATATACTAGTGTAGTCATCTTCCTATCAAGTATGGAAATAAGGGTTACGGTAGGAAAAGCTCAAGCAAGATGCAAATCAAGGAGGTCGAACGAGAGTTCGAAATTTGAAGTCAAGAAAGGATATCAAGTAGGTGGATGAGATTCTAGACTCTAATCCTATATTGCAGGCCCACATCGGTACAATTTCATAACCGAAGTGACAAACTTGACCTGCATGGGCCACCACAAAAACATGTAACGTCCCAGTCCCAAAATACTTGGGACTAGATACGCATCATGCCAGCTGTATACATACGAGTAATTATACGGCTCGTACGTATACATAAGCTGTAAATATAGAAAGCCAAGACACTAAATCTCATCCACAAAAATAAATAATAATATAAAACTACTTTGAGTTTGTCATGTACACAATAGTTGGGCGGAGACAAAGTCCACTACCAACCAAATTAAATATGGAAAAATACACAAGGAAAGAATTGAGCAAGCGAGAGCAATGGCGAGTCCAAGAGCAATCATCACGAAGGAAGGAATGGCCTTAGCTAGAGCACCTGCAAGAAATCACAAAAACACACACCTGGGGAAAAACCAGGTCCTCAGAGGGACGTAACAAGACACAAAATATCATGCCGATAAACTGAATAAATAAGCTCAATAGAAAAGTATGCATGAGTAAAGGTTCCTACCCATTCTAGGTGATATGCACTTTGAGGACAACGTTCTACGCAGGGGCTGTAACGGATTCACGCAAGCAAGTAATAGAGAGTGGCCAGCAAGTAGCGCTCATCCGAGACGCTATCGACCTGGGCAGAAGGTAGTGCTCATGAGAGTCACCCTTGGTCCAAAATGTGTGTAAAAATAAAATGTAGCCCCTACGCTAATAACTGTCCCCTCCCCCAATGATACTATACATGTGTCGACTCCACGACACTGTTTAATCCTTAATAACTACCAAGTCTTCTACACAAATCTATTAGCAGTTATATCTAACGCACGGCCTGTACGCGCCAATGATCAGTCAGCACGCAAGTCCACATCTATATGCGACTCACAACTCACACACATTCCGTAGCACATCGTGACAGTTTATGAGATACACTAAACCTACGGTGGTCCCTTAAGTCTAAGCCAATTGCATAAGTATAATAATTTGCATCTATATATATTTTTGAAAGAACAACATAAAGAAAAAAAAGCATACATGATATTGAGCAAGAAATTAAACAGTAAAGGCAAGGTGTCTTGCCTGGTGTGTCGCCTGGTGGGGTGCGATAATCAATAAGTCTTGTTTGTCCAAAATTTATGAGAAGTAGAAACGCACAATCAGTCGTGATCAATGATAATCGAGAGTTTGTGGGAAAAATTACTCATAATACTTTTTAGAGAATATTTATACGATTTTTGAAACTAGTTGTTATTAGTCTAAAATAAAATTTTGCAAATATTTATAATTACTAGAAACCCGTATATAAATTGGGTAACTGCTTTTATTTAAAAAAAATAAAATCAAAATCTAGAAAAAATTATTTGTGGTAAAAATTTATAAATTAAAATTTTATTTTAGAAATAATAGAACTTAATTTTAGAATACCATAAAATATTTTGGTAATATGCTTTAGGCCAAGACAAATATTATATTATACTAATAATCTAATAATCCATAATAAAATTTATAATCTAATAATCGTACTATACAATTATTTATACAGTAAACTCAATGAACTCAATAGAATAACATACTAAGGAGAATAATAATAATAATAATAATAATAATAATAATAATAATAATAATAATAATAATAATAATAATAATAATAATAATAATAATAATAATAGTAATAATAAGAATAATAAGAATAATATCAGTAATAATAATAATAATCATAATATTAACACTAATAACATTATTAGTAATAATAATGATAATAATAATAATAATAATAATAATAATAATAATAATAATAATAATAATAATAATAATAATAATAATAATAATAATAATAATAATAATAATGATAACAGCAATAATGATGATAATAATAATAATAATAATAATAATAATAATAATAATAATAATAATAATAATAATAATAAACATATACCACTACAGACCTTTCCCCAAACTCTCAACAGTAAGAGAGAGAGAGAGAAAGAAAAAAAATGAAGAAGGGTTACTCACGAGGGGGAGGAGGCGGAGCGGTGCCGCGCGCTACGGAGGAGGAAAAGGATGGGGGCGCGGCTACGACTCTGTGGGAGGAGCGGTGGGCGTCCAGGAGAGAAATGCCGGCGAAGAGGGTTTCGGTGGAGGCGGAGAGGGCTGCGCCTGGGGAAGGGTGAGGCGGCACACCCCGGGTGGAGGCCGGCGGAGAAGTTGGCGCACAGGCGCGGTGGTACTCGTCGGCGGACGGAGAGGAGGTAGAGTCGGAGAAGGAAGCGGAGACGGATGGGCGCGCACTCCGGCGGTGGAAGGCGTGGCTCACCGAGGGACAACGCCTGTTGGGTGCGGCGGCGGAGCCTAGGGTTGCGATATCCGGGTGGTCGGAGGCTCGGTCGGCGCTGGAGGGTTGAGCGTCGGCCGTGGCGCTACGGATCGGAGGGGCGCCGCGGAGGCGCGGATGGGCGGACGAGAGCGGAAAGAGGGGTTATCCGGCCGGGTGGAGGCGGAGTTCGACGTTTGTGCGACCAGGGCCAGGGCGGTCCGGCGCTGGTGCTCGAGATCGCAGAGCGGGAGGCGGACTCGGAAAGACGGAGGCGCCGCGGCAAGCCCATGGCTGGATCCGGCGGTCGGCTCGATGAAGGTTCAGGTTCTTCTCTCTTTTCTTTCTGTGGTTATAGCCTTGGGAAAAAAATGATGATGATGACGACTGTGGTAACTGTGGCCGGAGATGGCCGGAGTTTGGGCCGGGAGGAGTGGTGTCGATGATGAGGGTGATGGGGTTGCGGATTTGGTGGTGGTGTCGACCAGAGTTGGTCGTGGTGTTGGCGAGGAACTCGGGCGAGGGAACGGGGATGGGTTACGTCGTGTCGTGGGTGTTCGACACGACGGGAATGGAGGTCCGGATTTGTCGGCCCTGGATAATAATGTATTTGTATTAAAATTTCATAGTGGAGAGGGAAGACACGGACACGATGCACGATATTAGTGTGGATGAGAAAAATTTGGAGGAGTACCTGCCTATTTATAGGATGTGGGAATTTCCAGTTGGATAGGGATTGGAGGATTTAAAATCCTCTATAGATAATATCATATAATTTAAATTCGAATTAAACTTTAAATCGTTCCAATCCAAATTTAAATCATAGATAACTCGCCATTAAATTTAACTCCATTTAAATAAAAGTTTTAAATTTAATTTACCATAATTAATTAAATTTAAACCAAAACAATATTTTAAAATAGTTTTTCAGATAATAAAATATTAATATTTAATAATTTTGAAAATATATTTATTTTCATAAATTTAAAGTCATGTAAAAGATTATTTTATGTAGAATATCATTTTTGAACTTAAACTTTTATTTGCATAATAAAAGTAAATAGCTCCTTCTCATATTAAATCAACGCAGTTTGTAAATAGAATAATAAATGTAATATAAGTAAATAAATAAAATATTTTGTCATATAAATTTTGAATTCCATAATAAAAATATTTTTTAAAATATGTACCTCGCACATATTCGTACTCGACGATCAATTTACGAATACGTCGCTTGCACACAACGTACAATACGACTATACGATGTAAAATACAAAAATTTTAAATCAGTACCAAAATTGATAAAAATTATATTAAAAAGTTTGGGGTTTTACAATGTGGCTCTGGGTCTATCCGAGCCGCATAGACGTTTAAGCCGCATGGACCCCTGAGCCGCATGGGCTCTCTGAGCCGCATGGAGATTCTTTGCTGCATAGACCTTTTTTTATTCTTTTCCATGCTTCTACAAGATCCCCTTCAAAGTTTTCACTTTGCAAAATTGAAATACTTTGAATAAGAAGCATGGCTATGTGTAAACTCCCCTGGCCGCATGGGGTGTTCTGGCCGTATGGACGTCCCAGCCGCATGGCCTCCTCAACCGCCTGTCCATCTGAGCCGCATCGACCATCCAGCCGCATGGACTGTCTGGCCGCATACGCTGTCCGGCCGCGTGGGCTCCTTGCCACGTTATCCTGCCACGTATGCAAATCTTTTGCATTAATTGCCTTTGATTTGCTGTCAAATTCTGAAGCCGCTTTTCGGGACAGGATCCCAAGAGTTTGATCTTTATTTAGTCGGTTCATATCGATAACCGAAGAGTCAATTTTCATGCTGTACGCGGATCGAAGCACTCTTATTTTGCCTATAAATAGGAACACGTTCAATTGGAGAGACTTCTTTATTCTCTCTCGTTTTCGACCCTTGCTGCCCTAATTTTTTGTCTCTGTCTTTCTTCTCCGACCGTCGGACGACCATGGCCCCCAAGTCTTCCAAAGCTGCCTCTACGAAGGGTAAGAAAGCGGCTTCTTCATCGGCCACAACGCCTAACGTGCACCCTGACGTCCACCCTGCTTTTAAGGGTAAGGATTGGATGGAGTATTGATCGCTTTGAACCCTAAAACCCATGGCTCTGTTGCATATTTTATGCACAAGCCTTCGTTCTTCATCTTTATTGAATTGCCCAAGTTCAACATGATGAAGCCGCATATATTGTATGGGCCGCATGGCCCTCTCATATCTGAGCCGCATGGGGCATGCCCTGTGTCTGAGCCGCATGAGAAGGACTTGAGCTGCATGAGCACTTTTAGATTTGAACCGCATGAAGTCCTTTTGAATAGGACCGCATGAGCTCCTGATGAATCTGGGCCGCATAAAGCTACGCTAAGACGTGCCGCATAAGCTCATCTGCTAAATAGAACCGTATAAGCTCTATCGAAGCAGTACCGCATGAAACCCAACTGAATGTGGGCCGCATAAGGCTACGTTGAATCGAGCCGCATAAGCTCATCTGCTAAATAGAATCGCATAAGCTCAACCGAACCGCATAAGCTCTATCGAAGCAGTACCGCATGAAACCCAACTGAATTTGGACCGCATAAGGCTACGTTGAATCGAGCCGCATAGACCCGTAGGAGCCTTTTAAGAAACTTCAAGTGTTTTCATTTTTAACCATCTTTTAACCTCGCTTCTTTTGTCTTTCTTCAGTGGATCTGCCAATCAATCCAGCATGAGAGCTTTTGGTGGGTTCAGCCCAATATGCCATGGGTGTGCAGCTCGACGACTTAGTTCGACATGTGTCAGATCAGCTTCCCGCCGATGAGCCTTTGGAGAGGGTGAGCGCCATCAAGAACCAGCCTCTCCACTTTCTTTGTACTATGATGAACTCGAAAAGGCTGGAAGGAGAGTATTTGAAACCGGCCTTTCTCTTCGGGGATGCCCTATCCATAAAGAACCCCCGAGTATTGGACGTTTCTGAGAGCTGGGATTTTACTCTGGACGGGGTAGAGATCCATATTCCCGAAATGGAACGTCATTTTCCCCTCTCGTGGTTCAATATGGTACCATTGAGCAGGAGGATGGTGGGCTCCATAACTCCAACCCAATCAGGAATGTTCGTGGGCAACATCTATTATAATAAGAATATTGGGTCAGCATATGCGAGCAGGGATTCGGTCAGTCGAAGCGTGATGGGACTGACTCCGGGTACTTTTATAAACGTATCTGGTCCCAACTTCACGTTTACTCTAACCGATACCTTCCTGAATCAGCTCGCTCGCAAGGGCTCTTATCCTGTTGGCAGGTTGTCGTTACTGAACTGGATAAACCCCATCCCTACGTAGGCCAACCTGACCTCATGGATCCTGAGGAAATATGAGGCATTCCTTCGGGAGATTGACCTCTATTATGCCATCCGGGGCACCTGCTACGGGTTACCCATCAACAAACCGTTGTTTATGGCTCTTTTGGAAATGTATAATCGGCAGACGGGAACTTTCTTCGCGTCCGGAGGGGAGTTGGTACTTGCTCTTCATGAAATGTATGTTGTTTCTAAGCTGCCATGGGGGGACGAGGCCTTTGAAGTGTACACCCCGACAAATGAGGAATTCGAGGATCTGGATCGACGATTCCCGGGTTTTGTTGCCGTGTACCAGGAACTGCTATCCTACCACAGAATTTGTCACCAAACAGCTATCAAGAAGAACGATAGCTCAGAAGGAAACGCTCCCCATACCACGTCCTGGGTTTCATATCTTTTCAAATTACGTCCCTCTGGCCGGGTTTCTTCCCGAGGCCCTCAAACCCAGGAGGAGATAGAAAACCTGATGTCGAATGCCAAGAGGTCGAGGTCCACCAGTAACAAATTTGGGAGTCGCACTGACTCCTTCAGTTATTTCTACCACGGTACCCGGTAAATGTCTGAGAAAGCGCTCTTGGCCGGATTCTTGATGGTGTGGCTACGGAACTGCATAGTCTCGAGAGGGGCAGGTTCTATTGAAAGGATCAGCCGCCACTTCATCCTCCCGGCCGTGAAGCTGGTCTTCAGAGTCAGGCTGGCCCTTCTTCTGGCCATGGTGTGTAGCATACACCACGGCCTCCGCACCTTTTCGTCCAAAGTCATTGCCCGCGAGATGACACTGGACTTTGAGCGTATAGAGCTACCCTACTATTATCTAATGTGGTGGCTATTGATGCATTATCGGTCGTTGATGAGGCCCGGAGCAGAAGATGGCGTTACCGCTGATGACGCTTTCCTTTTCCGATACCATCGTCAGCCTTGGGAATACGACACCATGCCAGCCTGTCGGAGGGCGTTGGCGAGAGCAGACGGGCACGACTTCTTTGTGTCTGTTCCTCATTTTATCGCTAGAGAAGTGAGGGGTGCACATGTTGATGGCATTGAACCTCCCCTCCTTTTATCTGAGAAAATGCTCTTTTGGCTGCACAATATTCGTCCAGCGCACCTAGTATATCATTACCGCAATAACGTATACCTGGATCCCTACTTGTCCAGAAGGTTCTCCCACCAGTTCGAGTATAGCCAGCTGTTCCTTGATTGTCCCAGTGCTTGCCTAGGCTTTGAGGGTAGTGTCCTTGATGGTATCAGGGCTTGGCATTATTACAATGTGGTTCATACTCAAGCTAGCATCTCGGTCCCCGATGCTAATACGTCAGGGAAGATTTTGTACATGGCGGCCCTCTATCATGTTACGGCGAGCAAGCCTCCCGTTAATTTTGACATGAGTACCAGCTTTATTGTCGGTACTGGCTTGGCAGAGAAACCCGAGGGGTCCAAGAAGAGAAAGAAAAAGGCGAATATGGTTCCTGTGCTGGACTCGGAGTCCACTACGGCAGGCGAAGAGGATGATGAGCAGAATGCCGATGATTCGTTCCATCCCTTGGACAGGGAGGTGGGGGATCAGCCACCTATTGTGCCGGATGAAGTGGCGGAGGGGCAGCCGCCTGCTGTGCCCGACGAGGTGGTGGAGGATCAACCACCTACTGTGCCTGGTCCTTCGTGCAAGCGAAGCAGGCGTATGTTCACTGATGATGGCAGAACCTTCTCTACGAAGCGAGCTGTGGTAAGACGCCGCAGGCTGTTTATTAAGGATGTTGACGCTGTTTCTGAGGTGATTTGAATTTTAGCTACCTTCTCCTTCTTTTTATGAACTATGGCCTAATTATTTTCTTTTGCTCTTTGTAGGCGTCAGAGGAGTCGGTTTCTCGGGACCCTGTAGAAGTATAAAAAAGAAGAGAAAAATGATCCATGCGGCCAAGGGGCCGTATGCGGCTCAAGAGTCCCATGCGGCCCAAACACACAGGCAGCTCGAGCGGACTCCATGCGGCCCGCAGAGGGAAGCCACGTGTCTTTTCAGAACGGCTGTACCCAGCGTCATTCAAACACAATTAATGCTCTGACGGCTGACAGCTGACAGCTGACAGCCCTGACATAAAGTAGTCATGATGACTGACACAAAAGCACTATCTTCCTAGGGAACTGGAAGAAGATTTTCACAGCTTCGAGAGAAGTTTATGCGGCCAGACTAGACGAGTCCACGTGGCCAGTACAGAAAAACCTATGTGGTTCAATCATGAAGGTCCCCCATGCGGCTCGACCATAAAGAAATCCATGCGGCTCGGCCATGAAGACTCTCATACAGCTCGGCCATGAAGTCCCCCATGCGGCTCGGTCATGAACATATTCATGCGGCTCGGTCATGATAACCTTCATGCGGTTCGAGTATAGAGACTATTCATGCGGCTCGGTCATTAAATCTTTCATGCGGCTCGGTCATGACGACCTTCATGCGGCCCAAATATGAACGCTCCTCATGCGGCTCAATAATAATGACAGGACACGTGTCCTAAAGATAATCAAATTTTGGGTCAGATCCCAATAATTTGGGACACGTGGCAAGAGAATGAATTAAATTGATTCATTTAGATTTGCGGATATCAGCAAATCATCATGATGGGAGATTTATTGCAATCAACATTAATGACTGACATGATTTGGCATAATCCTCATTAATGGCCCAGATCCTTTACGCTCAAGATTAATGGTCCAGATTGATCATTTACCAGGCCGCCGCCATGTTAAGAATGGGCAATCATTGCAAACCCTAATGAGGCTCTCCACTATTATAAATAGCAGGGTGCCATTTCCTTGCAATAGATACGCACATACAGAAAGACGCTCCCCCAATAATCAGAGAAAAAAATACACAGAGATCAATCCAGAGAGAGAAAAGCCAGAAGAGCAATACGAGGAGAGCAAGAAGAGCATTTCTTCGTCAACGCCAAGCATCTCGTCACAGGAGCCAAGGCTACGTCCGATCGTCCAAGGAATAAGGCAGAGCTGCCGTCGCTTTCCCGAGCCTCTATCGTTACCCCCCAGAATAAAAAATAAACAATTGTACTTAGATTGTTGTACCTAGGTTTTCGTCCCTAGGCTTTCTTTGTACAAGCGAGTTTATAACGTGAAGTAAAAGTCCAGTCCTCCCATAAAACTGTTCTGCTCTTTTATATTTCATGGCAAACACGATGGCGACTCTGCTGGTGATAAACTTCTCCACGGCTGAGGAGTTGGTGACGCAATCGGATGTAGCCAAACTTGGCTCCACTCAACAGATGATGGTCGCCCGGTTCAACCAACAGGCGTTTGAAGAGATGCTCTCCGACAAGAGCGCTGGCCCGGTCCAGAAGCAAGCTCGCACGAAGAAGGCCCGCAAGGAGTGGAGATCCCGATCATTCGCTCCTACTGAAGCTCTTGCAGAGATACCCTCTGTTGCTCAAGACGGCGGGAAAGGCTCTCCTGCGGCCCCACTTCAGACCGTAGACAACTCTGTTGTCCCCAAGTCCGGCAGAAGAAAACACTATGATGCTGGACTTGTAGGGGCAAAGAGAAACTCTATGCGATCCGAGCCGCATAAGGGTGCTAGCCGTATGGAGAAAGCTCATGCGGCTACATCCGCCAGCAGCATGAAGAAGGCTCACACGACCACATCTGTCAGCCGCATAGCTTATGCGGCTACAGTTGCCAACCGTATGGATGAAACTTATGCGGTTACTGAAGTCAATCGCTTGCAGAAAACCCATGCGGCCACAATTGCCAACCGCATGCGACCAGCCTGCACGGTCGTGACTCCTAGTCGCACAAGAACAACTCATCCGACAGCTAAAGATAGCCGCATGCAGACAGCCTGCACGACTTCTAATCCTAGCCGCATAGAGTCTGTTCCACGCTTCTCTCGATCGGTCTTCGACCGTCTCTCATGCGGTCCTGACCTTGATGGTTCTCTGGATGATAAGCCAGACTCTGTGGTATCCAACTTGGACTCTTCCTACTACGCACCCGTAAGTGCTAAAAGGAAGAAGTCTAGGGCAGTACGGGCTCACCAGGCCCAGTCAGCTGCCCCAACCTCTGACTATCGGAGCGTCTCGCTGATTATCACGCGAGCCTCTAATTGAAAGTTGTATAAAGCTACTCATACCATGTCCCCTGCGGCCAATGGGCGGGATAGTCATCAAGCATCTCCCAATAACGAACGAAGGCAAGTATACGAGCTACCTTCGAATCAGGGAGCAGGCGGGAGGCCTACACACTCGCGTGCCCGGAATTCCCGAGCCAGCAAAGCAAGTAACTTGCGTGAGACCATCCTCCACAAACGCAAGGAAAGAGAAGATGCATCGGGGTACAAAGAGTCCTCCCATGGACGTCACTGCACCCAAGTCATCGTCAACTGCTGCTGCAATGGCATGACAATGCAAGAAGACCGGCAGTCTGTCTTTCAAAGACTGCAACAGCCATCTTCAGAAGATGAGGCACTACCCGTCGTCTCCTGCAACTCTGCTCGGAAAGTCCCCGCTGATGGAAGGGGAAGAAGACGAATGTTCCTAGCCCGAAAATCTCAACCACTACGACTAAAAGACTGTCGTTTAAGCGGGTGCCCACCACCGAAGTTTTCCAAGGTACTCGCTCTAAGACGAAATCTGCTACAGTGGGGGATTCGTCGTCCATAACGCAGGAGGTTGCTGGGGCTGGGGGTAGCACCCCTCCGAGCCTCCATAACAAACCGATGTTCTAAGAAGACGAGCCAGGAGAGACAACTCTCCCAGCGGATACAGCAAACCTCGACGTCCCCGACGACATCCACAACTCTCAAGACGAGGCGAACTCGGAGACTTGGGGTACTGTTCCTTCCGAGTCTGAATCAGAAGGGAACATACCCACATATCCCGATGACTTCTCACTACAGGGATATAATTCAGAGGGCATTTCCTCCACCGCCCCATCTATCTCTCCTCATGTGAAGACGGTATTCATGACAGACAGCAACCAAGGTGGTTCCAGTGATCGCCAGCGCATCGACAGTCTCGAAGCTATATTGCTTGCTTTGGTCAAGTCTGTAGACGAGATTAAAGCGGCCCTTCCAACTCTGCAAGGAGGGACGCCTGGCCAAATAAGCGCGGGTCCCACGGTCAATGCGGACTCGAACTCGGCGGCACCAAACTCGGGCAACAATCCTCCGGAAACAACGGACTCTACCGCCGTGGACGAAGCACGCGAAGCGAGAAGAGAGGTCCAGGAGCTCCGAGCCATGTTCCACGCTCGAGAAAACTCTCAAGACCTCAGAATACGGCAACCGTACCCTGCTGCATGGAGGGATGTTCCATTCCCACCAAGATATAAGCCGTTCAATATCAATCCTTATGATGGCAAGACCTCGGCAAGTCGGTACATCACTTACTTCGAGGTCACCACCGACCATCTGCTCTATGACGATACCATTCTCACACGATTATTCATCGGGGCATTGGAAGGAGTCGCCTTCGACTGGTATCGTAACCTGTCGGACAACTGCATCCACTCCTTCGCCGGCTTCAAGCGCATGTTCTTGGAGAGATTCTACGAAGTAGGGCAGGACATCACCATGTCCACCCTCATGGACGTCGTCCAAGGAAAGAAAGAGCTGACAAGGAACTACATCAAGCGGTTCTGCCAAACCGCCATGAAGTTGCCCTCTGGAAATCCAGATTCCTCCTTGATTGAAATTTGCCAAAAGAGACTCCTCCCAACAATCAGTCTCTGGATGGGCGAAAGTCAATTCAAGGACTGGAAGACGTTCATCATCAGCGCCACAAGCGCCAAAGAACGATTGAAGAAGTCTCGCCAACTGGGATTGCACATCTCGGATGGAGAGAACAAGGACAAGCGTCCCAACAACGATAATGGGGGTAGCCCCTCCAACAATCGGAACAGCAGAGAAAAGCAGGCTATGGTGGCCGATACAGCACAAAAACCTGAGCCAAAACCAGCAGACAAATAATGGCCGCAAATCACGTACTCCTTCGAAGACGGTCACGTCAAGCCCATCTTGGACATGCTCTTACAAGGGGACAGAATTCAGCTTCCTCCACCAAGACGGGAACCACGGCCTGCAGAGATGGAGAACCCAAAGTACTACCATTATCATCGCTACGTCCACCATGCTACACACGACTGCTACCAGCTAAAATGGTACATCCAAAATCTCATCGATTCGAACGCTTTGGCCATCGATTTTGAAGAGGTAACGGTGGCAGCCAATATGGTGTCGGTACAATTCGGCAGCTTCCCTCCGACAAAAACTCAAGACGGGGTGGTCCCCATTCCTCTGGCGATAATGGAGATTGCTAATCTTCCACCTCCCCGAGATCAGGCTGCTGGTCTAGTGCCCCTCACCACATCACGAGGGAAGATCATGTGGATCCATCCAGACTTGGTATCGGAAGTGACTCGGCCCACATCGTCTTCTATCTACAAAAAGAAGAATAGAAAAATCAGATCCTGCCGCACAATCTCGGCAGACATCGAAGAAGCTACAGCCGTCGTCATACGGTCTGGGGTGCAATCCCAACCTGTGGTTGACAACTCGACTGAAGATCATCAGCCCGCTACAACCGACGCCCCGGGACCGGCTCAGCCTTCGACGACCAACAATCCTAGGCCGAGGGAGACTCGCTTCGATAAATCCCTCCGAAAAGAGGCAGTCCAAGGGCTGGAGAGGCCATACAACTTCGACATCTTGGCACAATTGGCCAACACACCGGCCAAGTTGTCATTATACGAGCTCCTGAGACTCTCTAAGGATGTTCGCGCGGCTTTGAGCGATGCACTCCAAAACGCCAACGCATACCTGGCTCAAGTTAACCTCACGGGAGAAAACCCACCTGCAGATCTCCAAGACAGCGCCTGCACGGGAGCAATGCCCAACATCGTCTTCACTCCGTAGGACATGCTCATCAAAACTAATCTGCACGATCGACCACTATACTACACTGCATACATCGGCGACGTAAAGGTGGATCGGATGCACATTGATCCTGGCTCTTCCATAAGCATTATTCCGAAGGGCCTGCTACATCATCTCTGCATCCCAATGCATCGCTTGATGCCTACAAGTACCGCCATTAGCGATTTTAATTCGGGCAAGAGCTACCCTATTGGGAAGATTCGTCTGAAGTGTCAAATTGGCGACCTCCAATCCGAAGTCACCTGCTACGTCATCGATGCAGACACTTCTTACAACATCCTCTTGGGGTGCCCATGGATACATGATTATATGATCGTGTCTTCCATGCTACACCAGTGCTTCAAATTTGTCGACAAACATGGCTTCGTGAGGACGGAATTTGCTGATATCGATCCCTTCAAAGGGGTCGAATCTTAATACTCAGACTCCTGCCTATACAAAAAATTGAAGAAACATCTTGGTGAAGGAGATGTACAAGCTAGTACCGAGACAGCCACGGGATCAGAAGAGCCTCTGACGATCCACCTCCATGCTCGCAAACCGGACAGGTCTGTACCCCTTACCGCCACTCTGCGTAAGAACGCAATCAGCCTCTCGGCACAAGAAGAGCATATGATAATCCGGCTGCCAAGGTCTGGCCAAGTGCCAAGATCCACAACGGGGCCACTAACAATCAGACTGCCGAGAGTCGATCAGCCCCAAACGGAGAAGCTCAATCCCTCCGACAAGCCACTGATGATACGCCTTCCCAAGAAGGGTCGTCACCCCGATGCGAGGTCTGACACTTCTAGCGAACCAGCCACTCCCCGTCCCACATCGAGTACCAAGCTGGGGGGCACTAGTCTGCCAACAACTCCACGCTCAGCACCATCAGCTGAACCGCTGAAGATCAAGCTCCCCAGGTCGTCCTCTCAGTCTTCATTCACACAGGGGATAGCCGAAGAGGAACCGGAGCTAGCCAAGTATGTGGCTGCCCACACTGATGTTTCCTCCGCAGATGATGTAATCCCCCTAGAAAAGATACCTTACTTCATCAATAAACGGCTATCTTTGAACTACCTCGAGCTTAATAAGCTTTGTATAATGTACGCTATGGAACACGGTATAGGCACTCACCTACACACACAGGTGACAAATGTCTACACCACAATCCAGTTTACTCCAGCAGAAGACGCTTAGCGAATAATCGAGGGAGGGGACCATCCAATCATCTTCGGCCGGAAGGACGATCCGTATCCCTTCACCATAGAAGAAGTCGACCTTGGATAGGATGCAGGGAGACTACCTCTGTATCTTTATAGACTCCAATCTAAATATCTTATGCAGAAACAGGGGTACGATCTGGAAACGACACCGGGTTTGAACTACGGTACTGGACGACGATTACCTTTGAAGCCCCCGGTCCCGGCTGGCAAACTACGGGACTACTATAGCAAGACTCGATGTGGACTAGGGTATGTAACACCTACGACGACCCCTGAAAGTTCAGATGAAGAATGCGACTGGCATTCACATTCGACCGGGTCACCAACTTCTGATTCGGATACCAGCATCGGAGACGTATTCAGACAAGTCCTGTCAGTCAACATGGCATTCGCCGACGCTTACAAGGAAGATGAAGACATTCCAAAAATCCTCGAGCTAGAGCCGTGGGCCCAACAGCTAGATGAACAATGGCAAAAGCGTTTCGAGCAAAGAGAACCTCCCACTGAGGATGAGGTCATACAAGTTAATCTTGGTGATGAAGCCTCCCCGAAACCAATCTTCATTAGCCAGAGTCTGACAGATGAAGAGCGAGAGTCGCTGCTCCAACTCGTCAAAGAGTATATCGATGTGTTCGCCTGGAGCTATGAAGATATGCTAGGATTGGACCCCGAGATCGCACTCCACAAACTCAATATTCGTTCGGATACAAAACCTGTCAAGCAACAGCAAAGACGGTTTCGTCCGTTATCATGAATGTTATCGAAGTCGAGGTCAACAAATTAATAGCCAGCGGTTTCATTCACAAAGAGCAGCATCCAGACTGGATAGCCAACATAGTACCAGTTCTCAAGAAGAACGGGAAGATCCGAATATGCATTGACTTCCGGAATCTGAATGAGGCATGCCCTAAAGTTGAATTCTCTCTCCCTATCACAGATATTATGATCGACAACACCTGCGGCTTCGAACGTATGTCCTTCATGGATGGCTTCTCAGGGTACAACCAGATCAAGATGTTCCCTGACAATGAGAAGCACACATCATTCTGAACACCAATTGGTACATATTGCTACACCGTTATGCCTTTCGGTTTAAGGAATGCTGGCACCACTTACCAGAGAGCTATGAGCGTCATCTTTAGAGACCACTTGCGCAAGACAGTGGAATGCTACGTCGACGACATCGCCGTCAAAAACGGTTCGAAGAAAGATCATTTGCAAGATCTCAGGACAGTGTTCGACCTAATACGAGCACACAACTTAAAGATGAACCCTACGAAATCATTCTTGGGTGTCTCCAGCAGAAAATTCCTGGGTTTTGTTATCACTTCTCAGGGCATTCACATCGACCCCGAGAAAACAAAGGCAATCATGGAGATGGGTCCCCCGAGAAATCTCCGCGAACTCCGAGGCCCCCAAGGCAGGCTAGCTTACATCAGGAGATTCATCTCTAATCTCTCCGGACGATGTCAACCATTCACCCATCTTATGAAGAAGGGAGTCTCTTTCGTATGGGATGAGGAATGCCAGCGCGCTTTCGACAGCCTCAAAGAATATTTGTCGAATCCTCCAGTCCTGGTAGCTCCTGTTGCTGGGAAGCCATTCCTGCTCTATGTGCGAGCTATGGAACATTCTCTTGGTGCCTTATTGGCACAGAACAATGATGCGGGCCACGAACAAGCTATATACTACCTCAGTCGGAAGATGATTGGGCCAGAATACCGATACACGGCCGTAGAGAAGGAATGCCTTGCTCTCGTGTTCGCAATCCAGAAGACGCGACACTACGTCACGGGACAAACCATCCACGTGATATCACGGATCAACCCCCTCAGGGTCCTCATGACCAAACCTGGGGCACTCAGCTCTCGCCTTGCTACCTCGGCGATATTATTTTCACCATACCACATGATCTTCGTCCCGCAAAAGGTTGTTAAAGGCCAGGCTCTGGCAGACTTTCAAGCAGCCCATCCAGGTTCGGAGACGACTAGGGTATATGAAGAGATACCGGACGAGGTCACCAGTTTAAATGCAGTCTCCCATGATGCCATCTGGTGAATGTTCTTCGACGGCGCTTCGAGAACTGGACCCAAAGGCAACATCATCGCTGGAGTTGGAGTGGTGCTGATTTCTTCCTCCAGCTTGGTGATCAATCGGGCCTACTCACTCACAGAGCCCTGCTCAAATAATGTGGCCGAGTACAATACCTTGGTCATTGGCATCCGACTTACAAAAAAGCTGGGGGTAGAGTATCTTAAAGCATACGGCGACTCACAGTTAATCGTCAATCAGATTCGGGGGTCGTACGAGGTCCGCCACGAAGACATGATCCCGTATCATCGAATAGCAATTGACATCATATCGTCTCTAGGAGGATTCTTCATAGAACATGTTCCCAGACTCCAAAACATTGAGGCTGATGCCCTAGCCGGTTTGGCCGCTTCCCTAGCTGTGCCAAATTACGCTCGTCATCAGGTCGACATAATAGGCCGTGAACTGGTCTGTCCTAAGGATAACGTTCGATGTATTGAAAGCTACTCCGCCCTTTCAGTCGACGAAGCACCAGACTGGAGACAGCCGTTCATCAACTTCGTAGTATACGACATCCTGCCAGAGAATCCGAAGGAAGCTACTTCTATCAGAAGACGTTCTCTCATATTTTTCTATGATACGGAGACAAAAATGCTGTATCGCCGATCCTATGATGGTTTACTGCTTCGGTGTCTATCAAATACAGAAGCCAAGCAAGCCGTACGCGAAGCCCAAGATGATGTTTGCGGAGCCCATCAACCTGGCCCGAAACTGCAGGACCGCCTTCGCCGAATGGGCTATTACTGGCCCACGATAGTTGCAGACACAATAGATTATACACAAAAGTGCAAAGCCTGCCAAATCTATGCCGACTTCATCCACCAGCCATCTGAATTCCTACATCCGACTGTGGCCTCCTGGCCATTCGAAGCATGGGGTATGGACATCGTCGGCCCGATTACCCCACCTTCGTCCAGAGGATACCGATTCATACTCGCAATCACCGATTAGTTCTCCAAATGGACGGAAGCCATCCCATTGGCAGAGGTGAAAACTTCAAACGTGATCAGCTTCCTTAAGCATCATGTCATCTATCACTTTGGACTACCCCGAAGGATCATTCACGACAATGGGCCACAGTTTGCAAGCCACGTATTTTATCGATTCTGCGACAAGCATCGAATTCAGAACATTGCTTCGACACCCTACAACCCAGCAGCCAACGGGTTAGTAGAAGCATTCAACAAAACCATAATCAAGCTACTCAAGAAATTCGTGTCCTCTAACAAGCGCGACTGGAACGAGAAGCTCGGCGAATGCTTATGGGCGTATCGCACCACAGTTCGAACAGCCACCGAAAATACACCAATTTCCCTGGTATACGGGAGCGAGGCAGTTCTCCCATTAGAGACTTAGATCCCCTCATTCCGCATCGCCCTCACACATCAGTTGACGACAGACGAAAACCACCATCGCTGACTACAGGAATTGGAGGCCCTAGACGAGAAACGCCTGTTAGCTCAACAGCGAATCGAACTATATCAGGCCAGAATCTGCGGAGCTTTCAACAAGAAGGTCAAGGTCAGAATATTCCAAGTAGGCGATCTCGTTCTGGCGGTTCGGAGGCCGATGGTTATGACGCATAAAACCGTCGGTAAATTCCAACCAAAATAGGAAGGCCCGTTCATCATCGAAGCTGTATTCTCCAACGGCGCCTACCGCCTCGCAAAACAAAATGGAGACTTGCTCATGTTGCCCATCAACGGCAAGTTCCTGAAGAAGTATTATGTCTGAAACAAAATCCTTGAGACATCTCAGTGTGTCGAGTTATGTACCTCCCCGTACCACTGAACTTACATTCTGGTTCCATACATAGAGTCATGTACCCGCTGGTACCGCTGAACTCATACTCATATTTTCCCGATCAACGAGTCACGTACCCGCTCGTACCGCTGAACTCACACTCACCATTCTCTAGATTCCCGAGTCATGTACCCTCTCGTACCGCTGAACTCACATCCACAACATCCTAGATTATCGAGTCATGTGCCCGCTGGTGCCACTGAACTCACACTTTCATAATATCGAGTCATGTACCCGCTGGTGCCTCTGAACTCACATCCCGGTCACTCTCTCAGATAGCAAGTCATGTATGATCATACCTCTGAACTTTCTTCCTGAAGGGGATCCTCCCCCATGATCCAATACCCGCACTTCCAGTGCACAAAAAAGGGTAAGCGATCCACAAATTCCTAAGACGGCCATGTCCTCATTACCACTGAGTCGTTTCACTTCCGCCAAAAATAAATCACCCCCTGCATAAAACTTCCATGTCCTCATTAACTCTGAGTCATTTTATGTACCCCTCTTCATTGAGCCCACTCCTGCCATGTCCTCATTACCTTTGCGTGGGAAGGCTCCGTAGAAGAAACCTTCATACTTGCCATGTCCTCATTACCTCTGAATAATTATGTCGGTTCTCTTTCAACCTATTATCTGTACCCATGACCAGAGTACGACAAGGATAATAGGTCCACAAATGTCCTCTGTTGACCACAAATGTCCTCTGTTGACCACAAATGTCCTCTGATGACCACAAATGTCCTCAGTCGACCACAGATGCTGTACTGGGTCTCCAATACACGCCCATCCCTTCCCTATCATGCCTGGGATTCCAGTTGCTCCCTGGCATTCTCTCGAATACCAAAAACTTCTATAGCTGTCTTATCGCGAAGTTGCTCTAGGTATTCCTATCCAAAACTTGTTACTCGTATCTAAAACCAGGGTACGCCCAGGGTAACAGGTCCACAAATAATCCCCCAGCAGTTCCAATTCCACAAACACCGCGAGTACAAGAAAGAGAAGATGAGTTGAAACATGCTCATTTATTCAAAATTCAAAGTGCTACATCATTTGGGATCACATCCCTTACAAAATGAAAACGAAAAAAAAGAGAAAAAAAGAGAGAGAAAAGAAAACAGAAAACCGATCACTTCTCCGGGGCACATAGCGCCGTGAGACGGTCCGTCAGCAAGGCAACCGACCGCTCAAATCTCTGTTTAGCTTGACGCTCCGCCTCTTGGGTCAGCACCGCCACGTCCTCCAGATGAGCGTGAGCTTGCCAGTTGTCCTCAAATTTCTTGAAAGCCCGCTTCAAGTTAACAGAAGATCGGGAAACCTTCTCGGCCTCCCGAACGATTGACTCCTGTTCCGTATGAGCAGCCTTCAGCTCCGACTCTAGGAAGGCCAATTCCTTTCTGAAGTGCGAGAATCCGCTCCTTTGTGTCAGCTATTCCACGAGAAGCAGCCTCTTCCCGAGCCCTACAAGCTTGACTTCGACGACCCAACCTGTCATAAGAAGCGGAAAGCTCGTCAAGGTCCCCCTTCACAACTGGCCCGGCAGTGTTTCGAGCGAGCTTTATCCTATCCCGAGCGGCAATAAGGAAGCCCCGCTCCCGTTCAATTGCAGCAGGCAAGTCAGCCTGCCGTAACACCAGCAATCGGTTCACAAGCTGATCAGCCTCTGCCAACTTGGGCTCCAGGAGCGCAGCCAACCCCACCCCGCCAGGAAGAGTTTTTAAAGTTTCAATCTGACCCCGAGTGCACCGCAGGGACAGAGAAAAAGGGATCCCCCCATTCTACGGCAGCATCTACGCCCCTCTTTAAATGGCGATAGAAGCTGTCGACCATATCCTGCGACACCTCTTCCAGAGCCTCCGAAGAAGCCGGCATCAACGGGAGTGTAGCTGGCAACACTGAAGAAGACGTGACAGAATCTGCCGCTTCTGCCATGAGGGAAATAAACTCCGTGCGGAAGGACGCCTGAACAGCGGCCAACTCCTCTTCAGCAGCCCGCAGAACTTGAATGCACGGCAGGGCCGAGAAGTCGATCTCCGAAGCCGTATAAGCGACAGAGGATGAGGCGGAGACCATCGCTCCCGGAACAAGCTCCACTCCCATCTGCCCGGAGCTAGCGGGAGGCCCCTCGACATGAGTCAGTGAGGGAGAAGAAACGCTCCTTTCCCCCAGATTGCAGCAGGCCGAGCCTTCCCCAAGAACATCCGCTGTGGGAAGTAAAGGGTCAGGACCTGTAGGGCCAAGACAACCATAAATCGATTTGACCTGGAGGATATGATGATAGAGCAAATAAGCCCCCTCACTAGTCAATATTTGGATTATCTTACCAGCGGAAGAGTGTGGAGGCTGAGGTTCGCTTACGGCCACCACAACCTCTCCACCAGCGGCCTCCGAGTCGAATATAATAGACTCCTCCGCCCCGGCACCCTCGGGAGGGGATGCGACGAGATCGGCGTCGCTTTGCTAAAATTCAGCAATCTCGGAGACAGGCCCGAGGAAACCTTCGTCACCCCGGACCGAGGCCTCAGCAACTTGGGAGTCCTCAGCCGCTGCTGAGAGAGCCCCCGCAGAAAGGATCGCGGCACACATGTTACTAATAAAAGCAGCAAGGGCCGGATCAACTCCAGGGGCAGCAGACGGTTCATGAGAACCTGGTTCGTCAGACGCCTACAAAGAAAAAATGATTAGGTCATATCTCCAAGAAAAAAGAAAACCACAACAAGGAGATAGCTCGAACGTAGTCTTACCTCCGAAATATCGTCAGCATTTTCACCCCTCTCGGTAATAAGCAACCCACGAGACCTAACGGCGGCTCTTTTCACAGAAAAGGTCGTTCTACCGTCAGAAGACTCACGTCTGACTCGTTTGCGTGAGGGACCAGGCATAGCGGGAGGCTGTCCTTCCCTCACTACTTCCTCTTGTGTAGAAAGCGACGGATCCTCCGCCAGTTCGTCTGGTGTGGCAAGCGGTTGATCTGCTAGTTCTTCACCCCCAAAAGAAAGAGAGTCTTCGCTATCATGATCATCATCCTCCTCAGCCGTCTCGAAAGATTCTAATTCATGGAGGGAAGTCTGGAGCGCTAGTTGCTTTCTAGCCTTAGCCCCCTTGGGCTTTTCCTCTAAACCGGTACCCACGATGAAACTGGTACTCGGATCAAAATTGACAGGAGGCTTGTTCGCCATAACATGATACAAGGCAGCTACGTACAAAATTTCCCTCGACGCCTTAGCATCAGGGACCGAGAAGCTGGCCCAAGTATGATAAGTGTCATAATAATTCCACGCCCTGACACCATCAAGAACGCTACCTTCAAAGCCCAACAAGGGCTGGGACAGTCAAGGAATAACTGGCTATAGCCAAATTGGCAGGAAAACCTACTTGGCAGGTAGGGCTCCAAGTATACATTATCGCGGTTACGATAAACCAGATGCGCGGGGCAGATCTTGCACAGCCAGGTGAGCATCTTCGGAGACAGAAAGTGAGGAGGTCCGGTACCATCAAGGTGTACATCCCTCACTTCCTTATCGGAAAAATAAGGAACAGACACGAAAAAGCTACACCCATCCACCCTCGCCAGCGCCCTCCGATAAGCTGGCATAGTACTGTATTCCCAAGGTTGGTGATGGCATTGGAAAAGGAAAGCGTCTTCGTCTGTAGCATCTTCCGCTGTTCCAGATCCCATCAAAGACTTGTAGTGCATCAACAACTACCCTATCAAATAGTGGAAAGGTAGCTCTATGCGCTCAAAGTCCAGCGTCTTCTTGCAGGCAATAACCTTGGACGAGAATGTTCGAAGACCATGGTGTATGCTACACACCATAGCCGGAAGAAGAGCCAGTCTAACTCCAAATACCAACTTAACGGCAGGGAGAATGAAGTGGCGGCTGATCCTCTCAATAGAACCTGTCCCCCCCCGAGACTACGCAGTTCCGTAGCCATATCACCAAAAATCCAGCCAAGAGCGCTTTCTCAGACATCTGCCTGGTACCGTAGTAAAAATAGCTAAGAGAGACAGCTTGACTCCCGAATATGTCGCTATTAGACCGCGACTTCTTGACGCTCAATATCAGGTCTTTTATCTCTTCCTGGGTTTGAGGGGTTCGAGGAATAACCTCGCTAGAAGGGCTAACTTTAAAAAGATAATTGACCCAAGATGTGGTGTGGGGAGCGTTCCCTTCTGAGCTATCCTCCTTTTTATAGCCATCTGGTGACAAGCACTATGATGGCATAGCAACTCCTGGTATACTGTAACAAAACCTAGGAGTCATCGGTTCAGGTCCTCGAACTCCTCGTTCGACGGGGTGTACACCTCGAAAGGCTCGTTCCCCCACGGAAGCTTGGAGACAGTATACATCTCATGGAGAGCAAGCCCCAACTCCCCTCTGGATGCAAAGAACGTCCCCGTTCGCCGGTTATACATCTCCAGGAGTGCCACGAACAATGGCTTATTGATAGAAAGCCCGTGACAGGTGCCCCAGATGGCATGATAGAGTCCCACCTCCCGTAGGAATGTCCCGTAGGTCTGCAGAACCCAAGTGGTCAAGTGGGCCCACGTAGAAGTGGGGTTTATCCAGTTCAGCAATGCCAGTCTGCCAACGGGATAAGATTTTTTGCGAGCGAGCCAATTCAGGAATGTATCAGCTTGAGTGAATGTGAAGCTGGGACCATATATGTTCATGAAAGTACCTGGGGCCAGTCCCATCATGTATCGGCGGACAGAATTCTTACCCGCGTACGCTGACCTAATGTTCGGGTTATAATGGATGTCGCCCATCAACATCCCTGATTGGGTAGGAGTTAAGTTACACACCATCTTCCTGTCCAACAATACCATATTAAACTACGACAGAGGATAATGACGCTCCATGAAAGGAATATGGATCGCCATCCCATCCAATATAAAATCCCAGTTCTCAGACATCTCTAATACTCGAGGATTCTTTATGATTAAAGCATCTCTGAAGAGGAATGAGGGCTTCAGGTATGATCCATCCAACTTTCTAGAATTCATCATGGCACGGAGATAATGGAGGGTCTGATTCTCGATGGCGTTCAACCTCCCCGAAGGCTCAGTAGCAGGAAATTAATTCAGCACGTACTTAACTAAGTCATCAAGATGCACGCCTAAGGCAAACTGATTTGAGCCCACTAGGAGTTCTCCCGCAGGATTTACTGGCAGATTTACTGAGGAGAGACGAAAGAAATAAGATTAGAGGATAGTCAAAACAAAGAAGCGTTTGAAAGAACATTTGAGTCTATGCGGCTCGGGTCGTTATAGCCTTATACGGCTCAGAACCAGATGAGTCCATGCGGTTCTGTTCATCATAGCCTCATGCGGCTCCGAGTCAGACGAGTCCATACAAATCAAGTTCAGATGAGCTTATGAAGCTTCTGCGGTTTGGGTTCAGAAGGGCCTATGCGGTTCAAGGTTCACATGGACTCAACAGACAAACCTAGGCGCTGATGCGGCTCGAATTCAGGTGAGACTATGCAGTTCAAAGTCCACGCAGACTAATGCGGCCCTGAACAGACAGACTCATACGGCTACAAGCAGATGAGCTTATGCGGTTCAAAAGTGAACTACGCTCATGCGGCTCAAACCGAAAATATATATGCGGTTCAGATCGAGTATGACAAGCCCATGCGGCCTTCTGGGCGAAGTGCCTATGCGGTCATATCGACGAACCTTGTACATACGGCTTGTGCATAAATTATGCAGCAGAGCCATGGCAGTTAGGGTTCTAAAACAATGCCCTTACCAGCAATAGGTGGATGAACGTCGGGATGAACAGAGTGAACAGCGGCCGGCGGAGGAGTGGCCACGTTCGTCGCCACAGTCGCCGCATAAGTGACCGCCTTGCCCTTCGCAGCCTTCGACGCAGCAACCTTCTTGGGAGCCATAGGTGCTTGGAAGGGAAAGGAGTTAGAAAGATCAAAGAAAGCAAAGGAGATTCCCCAGAACGAAAGTGTTCCTATTTATAGACAAGGAAGGAACGCCTCGATCCGCATACAATATGATGACCGACTCTTCGGTCATCGAGGCGAAACGGCTGAATAATAGCCTGACTCTTGGGATCTTGGCCCAAAATGCGGCTCTTAAAATCTGACAGCAAATCAAGAGCATTAAATGCAGAAGATTTACAAAAGATTTGCACACGTGGCAGGAAGACGTGGCAAAAAGCTCATGCGACCAAAACAGCCCATGCGGCTCAGAGAGTCATGCGGTTGAGGTAATCATGCAGCTGGTCAAATCCATGCGGCTAGGACAGAATACATCCATGCGGCTCTGGCATAAGCATGCTTCTCATTCAAAGTATTTCAATTTTGCAAATTGAAAACTTTGAAGGGGTCTTGTAGAAGCATGAAAAAGAAGAGAAAAATGATCCATACGGCCAAGGGGCCGCATGCGGCTCAAGAGTCCCATGCAGCCCAAATACACAGGCAGCTCGAGCGGACTCTATGCAGCCTGCAGAGGGAAGCCACGTGTCTTTTCAGAACGGCTGTACCCAGCATCATTCAAACACAATTAATGCTCTGACGGCTGACAGCTGACAGCTGACAGCCCTGACATAAAGTAGTCATGATGACTGACCCAAAAGCACTATCTTCCTAGGGAACCGGAAGAAGATCTTCACAGCTTCGAGGTAAGTTTATGCGGCCAAACTAGACGAGTTCACGTGGCCAGTGCAGAGAAACCTATGCGGTTCAATCATGAAGGTCCCCCATGCGGCTCGACCATGAATAAATTCATGCGGCTCGGCCATGAAGACTCTCATACAGCTCGGCCATGAAGACCCCCATGCGGCTCGATAATGAACATATTCATGCAGCTCGGTCATGACAACCTTCATGCGGTTCGAGTATAGAGACTATTCATGCGGCTCGATCATAAAATCTTTTATGCGGCTCGGTCATGACGACCTTCATACGGCCCAAATATGAATGCTCCTCATGCGGCTCAATAATGATGACAGGACACGTGTCCTAAAGATAATCAAATTTTCGGTCAGATCCCAATAATTTGGGACACATGGCAAGAGAATGAATTAAATCGATTTATTTAGATTTGCGGATATCAGCAAATAATCATGATGGAGATTTATTGCAATCAACATTAATGACTGACATAATTTGGCATAATCCTTATTAATGGCCCAGATCCTTTACGCTCAAGATTAATGGTCCAGATTGATCATTTATCAGGCCGCCGCCATGTTGAGAATGGGCAATCATTGCAAACCCTAATGAGGCTCTCCACTATTATAAATAGCAGGGTGCCATTCCCTTGTAATAGATACGTACATACAGAGAGACGCTCCCCCAATAATCAGAAAAAAAATACACAAAGATCAATCCAGAGAGAGAAGCCAGAAGAGCAATACGAGGAGAGCAAGAAGAGCATTTCTTCGTCAACGCCAAGCATCTCGTCGCAGGAGCCAAGGCTACGTCCGATCGTCCAAGGAGTAAGGCAGAGCTGCCGTCGCTTTCCCGAGCCTCTATCGTCACCCTCCAGAATCCAAAATAAACAATTATACTTAGATTATTGTACCTAGGTTTTTGTCCCTAGGCTTTCTTTGTACAAGCGAGTTTATAACGTGTAGTAAAAGTCCAGTCCTCCTATAAAACTGTTCTGCTCTTTTATATTTCATGGCAAACAGACCCGTCCGCTGAGGTCGATCCGGCCCTGACCACTTTGGTCAATGATATGTGCACCGCTATCATTTCTGCAGGGGTTCTTCCGGAGATGCCCGAGGAGTCTCACCTTACTGAGACCTCAACCCATGGGGACGGAGGCTCTACTGCACCTGTCCCTGAGACAGCTGAATTTCAACAGGGTGACGCTGAACTGGCTGGCTCCCTTTCAGGGGTGGCTGGGGCAGAGAAACCAGTTGAATTCAACTTGGAGTTTGCGGGTGAGGAGACTACGTTAGCTGTGAGCGAGCTGCTGCCTCCCTGTTCCTCCCCTGGTAAGATAAGCTAAATATTAACTTGTGAGGAGGCATATCTGCTCTATTATTACATCCTTCGGGTTACGTCGATTGATGGTTGCTTTGGACGTACAGGTCCCACCCTTTTATTGCCGGTGACAGACATTGTCGGGGCGGACTCTACCGGGGGATCTGATGGAAGCACGTGTGCCTCCTTCTCTTCCAACCAATATTGAGGGGCCTCCAGCTGGGTCGAGTTCGGGGGCTCAAGTGGCAGCACAGCTGGGGCAGGGGATAATGCTTCTTGTATCCTTTTCTGCCAATATGATTTCGGGGGTTGACCTCTCCGCCTTGCCGAGTATCCAAGCTCTTCGTGCGGCGGAAGAGGAGCTAGCCGCTATTTATGCATCTTTTCATACAGAATTTGTTTCCCTGGTGGCGGGGATGGCAAGTTCCGATGCTGCTCCTTTGACACTGCCAGCCACACTTCCTTTGACGTCGTCCTCTACAAAAGTTTTAGATGAAGTATCACAGGATGTGGTTGACAGCTTTTACCGCCACCTAAAGAGAGGGGTCAAGGCAGCTGTGGAGAGGGGGACTCCCTTTGCTATGGCCCGTCAGTGCATCGGTGGCCAAATCGACATCCCTAGAACACTCCTAGGTGGGGCGGGGCTAGCTGCGCTTCTAGAGCCCAAACTGCTAGAGGCTGATCGACTTGTGACCCAGTTTCATATGCTGCGACAAGCTGATCTGTCTGCGGCAATAGATCAAGAGTACACTTTCCTTATAACTGCGGTGGAGAAGGTGAGGCTTGTTCGAGACTCGATCAAGCCGACCATACTGAAGGACTGTCGTGATCTGTCCCAGTTATACGATCAATTGAGCCGTAGAAATGAAGATTGCACAGCTCGGGAAGCGACCGCCTCCCACGGGGTAATCGACACCCGGAAGCAGATCCTCGAGCTCCAGAGGAAGCTGGCCTTTCTGGAGTCTGAGCTCGAAGCCGCCCGTATCGAAAAGGGACTTGTTATCCAGGAGGCTGACAGACTCAATCGAGCTTCTGCTAATCTGGAGCTTGCTCTGAAGAAAATGGAGGATGGCTGGCGGGCATATATATATTTTGATGATGCGGTCCGGTTGTCCCAGGAAGCGGAGCGCCGAGCTAAGCAGCGGCTTGAACGGAGGATAGCCTTGGTAAAGAACCGCCTTCTGGAATTATGTAATGCCGAACCATAGTCGGCCTTTTTCCACTTTTTATTTTTATTCTTTTCCTTTCTTTGAATGGGCCATTGTCCATAGAACATGTAGTACTTTCACCTTCCAAATAAAAGAGTATGCTTTATTCTACCCTTTATTTGTACTGCTTGTTGTGCTTGTGGTGTTATGGCGGTGTTTGCCCCGCTTGGGGGGGCTTATTTGTGGACCTGTTACCCTTGGCATACCTAGATTTTAGGTATGGATAACAAGTTTGATGGGGATACCTAGAACAATTCCACGACAAGGTGGTCATGGATGTTCCGGGTATCGGAAGAAAGAATGCCATGGAGCCGCTGGGCTCCCGAGACATGATGGAAAATGATGTGCATGTACTAGGAAACTTAGTACAATATTTGTAGTGAGCAGCGGATATTTGTGGGCCTATTATCCTTGGCGTACCCCGGCTTAGGATATGGATAATAGGATGAAAAAGAACCAACATACTTACTCAGAGGTAATAAGGACATGGCAAGTATATGGTTTTACCGTGGAGTCTTCCTACTCAGAGGTAATGAGGACATGATAGGAGTGGACTCAACGGGGGATATTTGTGGTCAACAGAGAACATTTGTGGAACTATTATCCTTGGTGTACCCTGGGGTTTTTTTGGGTACAGATAATAAGTCGAGGGAGGACCAACATATTTACTCAGAGGTAATGAGGATATGGCAAATATGAGGGTTTCTTTGATAGAGCCTTCCCACTCAGAGGTAATGAGGACATGACAGGAGTGGGCACCATGAAGGGGTACATAGGACGACTCAGAGGTAATGAGAACATGGAAGTTCTATGTAGAGGGGTAATTTATTTTTTGGCAAAAGTAAAACGACTCAGAGGTAACATCGATATGGTCGTTTTGGAAATTTTGTGGATCTGTTACCCTTTTTGTGCACTGAGAGTGCGGGTAGTGGATCATGAGGGAGGAGCTCTTTCAGTGAAATAAGTTCAGAGGTATGGTCATACATGACTTACTATTTGAAAGAGTGACCGAAATATAAGTTCAAAGGCACCTGCGGGTACATAACTTGATAATCTGAGATATTTGGAGGAATGTGAGTTCAGCGGTACGAAAGAGTACATGACTCGGCGACCTGGAATTTAGAGAATGTGAGTTCAGTGGTACTGGAGGGTACATAACTCAGCGATCTGGGATATTGTGAATGTGAGTTCAGTAGTACCGGCGGGTACATGACTCAATAATATAAAATTTGGAATATGAGTTCAGCGGTACCGGCGGGTACATAACTCAATAATCTGGAGTTTTGTGGATATGAGTTTAGCGGCACCGGCGGATACATAACTCGATAATCTGGAATATTGTGGATGTGAGTTCAGCGGCACCAGCGGGTACATGACTCAATGATCTAGAATTGGGAAAATGTCGTTTAGACATAATATTTCTACAGGAACTTGCCGTTGACGGGCAACATGAGCAAGTCTCCATTTTGTTTTGCGAGGCGGTAAGCACCGTTGGAGAATACGGCCTCAATGATAAATGGGCCTTCCCATTTTGGTTAGAACTTGCCGGCAGTCTTGTGAGTCATGACCATCGGCCTCCGAACTGCCAGAACAAGATCGCCCACTTGGAATGTTCTGATTTTAACCTTCTTGTTGAAGGTCCCGGAGATGCGTGCTTGATAGAGCTCGATTCGTTGCTGCGCCAAGAGGCACTTTTCATCTAAGTCCTCCAACTCTTGTAGCCGGCGACGATAGTTATCATCTGTCGTCAATTGGTAAGTGAGAGCGACGCGGAGCGAGGGTATTTGAGTCTCCAATGGGAGAACTGCCTCACTCCCGTACACCAGGAAGAATGGTGTGTTCCCTGTGGCTGTGCGGACTGTAGTGCGGTACGCCCATAAGCATTCACTAAGCTTCTCGTTCCAGTCGCATTTGTTGGACAATACGAACTTTTTGAAAAGGTTGATGATTGTTTTGTTGAATGCTTCTGCCTACCCATTCGTCGCTGGGTTGTATGGCGTTGAAGCAATATTATGGATGCGGTGCTTGTTGCAGAACTGATAGAAGGCGTGGCTTACGAACTACGAACCATTATCGTGGATGATCCTTCGGGGCAGCCCAAGGCGATAGATGACGTGATGCTTGAGGAAGCTGATCACGTTTGAAGTCTTTACTTCTGCGAGCGAAACAGCTTCCGCCCATTTGGAGAAGTAATCTGTGATGGCAAGTATAAAGTGATGTCCTCGGGAAGAAGGTGGGGCGATCGGACCGATGATATCCATTCCCCATACTTCGAATGGCCAGGATGCCACTGTCGGATGTAGAAATTCGGATGGTTGGTGGATGAAGTCCGCATGGACTTGGCAAGCTTTGCACTTTCTTGCATAGTCTATCGCATATGCTACCATCGCGGGCCAGTAGTAGCCCATTCGGCAAAGACGGTCTTACAATTTTGGGCCAGGATGATGGGCTCCACAGACACCGTCATGAGCTTTACGTATGGCTTCTTTGGCTTCTACTTTTGACAGACACCGAAGCAATAACCCATCGTAGGATCGGCGATACAGCATTTTTGTTTCTGTATCGTAGAAAAATCTAAGAGAACGCCTTTTGATGGAGGTAGCTTCCTTTGGGTTCTCGGGTAGGATGTCGTAGACAACGAAGTCTATGAATGGTTGTCTCCAGTCTGACACTTCGTCGATCGTCTGAGTGGAATAACTCACCCCGAATTGAATGTTGTTCTTGGGACAGACCAATTCGTGGCCTATCACATCTACCGAATGATGAGTATGCTTTGGCACTGCTAAGGAAGCGACAAGCCCTGCTAGGGCATCTGCTTCGATGTTTTGGAGTCTGGGAACATGTTCGATAAAGAATCCCTCAAATGATGAGATGATGTTGATCGCTATTTGGTGATAGGGGATCATGTCTTCATGGAGGACTTTGTATGAACCCCGGATCTGATTGACGATTAACTGTGAATTGCCGTATGCTTCAAGATATTCTACCCCCAGCTCTCTTGCAAGTTGGAGGCCAATGACTAAAGCGTTGTACTCGGCCACATTGTTTGAGCAGGGTTTCGTGAGGGAGTAAGCGCGATTGATCACCAATCCGGATGGAGAAACCAACACCACCCCGACTCCGACGACGATATTGTCCTTAGGTCCGGTCCTTGAGGCGCCGTCGATGAACATTCGCCATATATCATCGTGAGAGGTTGCATGCGAGTCGACGAACTCATCTGGGATTTCTTCGTATATTTTAGACGACTCTGAGCCTGTGTGGGCTGCTAAAAAGTCTGCCAGGACATGACCTTTAACAGCCTTTTGTGGGACGAAGATCATATGGTAGGGGGACAATAATATTGCCCATGTAGCGAGGCGAGAGCTGAGTGCCCCTGGTTTAGTCATGAGGACCCTGAGAGGGTTGACTCGTGATATCACATGTATGGTCTGTCCTATGACATAGTGCCGCGTCTTTTGAATGGCGAACACCAGGGCGAGGCATTCCTTTTCTACGACGGTATATCGGTTCACTGGCCCGATCATCATTCGGCTGAGGTAATATATAGCTTGCTCATGGCCTGCATCGTTGTTTTGTGCTAGTAGAGCACCGAGGGAATGTTTCATTGCTCGTACATAGAGCAGGAATGGTTTTCCAGCAACCGGGGCCACCAGGACTGGAGGGTTCGACAAATATTCTTTGATGCTGTCGAAGGCACGCTGACACTCTTCATCCCATACGAATGAGATGTCCTTCTTCATGAGATGGGTGAATGGCTGACAACGCCCGAAGAGGTTGGAAATAAACCTCCTGATATAAGCTAACCTCCCTTGGAGGCCTCGAAGTTCTCGGAGATTTCTCGGGGGACCCATCTCCATGATTGCCTTCGTCTTCTCAGGGTCTACGTGGATACCCTGGGAGGTGATGATGAAACCCAAGAACTTTTCGCTGGATACGTCCAAGAAGAATTTTGTGAAATTTATCTTCAGGTTGTGTGCTCGCATCAGGTCGAATACCATCCTCAGATCCTGGAGATGGTCTTCCTTACAGCGACTCTTGACGGCGATGTCATCAACATAGCACTCCACGGTCTTGCGCAAGTGATCCCTGAAGATGATACTCATAGCTCTTTGATATGTGGCGCCAGCATTCTTTAAACCGAAAGGCATGACTGTGTGGTAGTATGTGCCAATCGGTGTTCGAAATGATGTATGCTTTTCGTCGTCAGAAGACATCTTAATTTGGTTGTACCCCAAGAAACCATCCATGAATGACATGCGTTCGAAGCCGCATGTGTTGTCGATCATGATATCTGTAATAGGGAGGGGGAATTCATCTTTGGGACAAGCCTCGTTCAGATTGCGGAAGTCGATGCAGATTCGAATCTTTCTATTCTTCTTGAGGATCGGTACTATGTTGGCGATCCAGTCTGGATGTTGCTCCTCACGTATGAAGCCGATAGCTATGAGTTTGTTGACTTCGGCTTTGATTGCATCCATGATGCCTGAGCGGAAGCGTCGTTGTTGTTGTTTGACTGGCTTTGCATCTGGCCGAATGTTGAGTTTGTGAAGAGCAATATCGGGATTTAACCCTGGCATGTCTTCATAGTTCCAGACGAATACATCAATATATTCTTTGACAAGTTCCAGTAGCGATTCTAGCTCTTCGTCTGTCAGGCTTTTACTAACGAAGATTGGTTTTGGAGAAGATTCGCTGCCGAGGTCGACCTGTATAACCTCATCTTCAGTAGGAGGTTCTACCTGTTCGAACCGCTTTTCCCATTGTGCATCCAGCTGTTGGGCCCACGGCTCTAACTCGAGAATTTCTGAAATGTCTTCGTCTTCTTCGTAAGCGTCGGTGAATGCCATATTGACTGACATGACTTGCCTGAATACATCCCCGATGCTGATATCCGAATCAGAAGTTGGTGATCCGGTTGAGTGTGACTGCCAGTCGCATTCCTTATCTGAGCTCTCAGGGGTCGTCGTAGGCGTAACATATCACAGTCCGCATCGGGTCTTGTTGTAGTAGTCCTGTGGTTTGCCAGCCGGGACTGGCGACTTTAAAGGTAATCGTCGACCAGTGTCATACCTCAAACCTGGCGTAGTCTCCAGATCATACCCCTGTTTTTGCATGAGGTATTTGGATTGGAGGCTATATAGATAGAGAGGTAGTCTTCCGGCATCTGATTCAAGATCGGCCTTCTCTATGGTGAAGGGCTGTGGATCATCCTTTTGGCCGAAGATGATTGGATGGTCCCCTCCTTCGATTATGCGATAAGCGTCTTCCACTGGTGTAAGCTGATTTGCGGTGTAAACATTTGTCACCTATGTGTGTAGGTGAGTGCCTATACCGTATTCCATAGCATACATGGTACAAAACTTATTAAGCTCGAGGTAGTTCAAAGATAGCCCTTTATTGATGAAGTAATATATCTTTTCTAGCAGCATTACATCATCTGCGGAGGGAATATCAGTGTGGGCAGCCACATACTTGGCCAGTTCCGGTTCTTCTTCAGCCACCCCTTGTATAAATGATGACTGAGAGGATGACCTCGACAGCTTGATTATCAGGGGTTATGTTGGTGGGGTCGAACGTGGAGTTATTGGCAGACTAGCGACCCCCAGTTTGGTACTTGATGCTGGACGGGAAGTTGTTGGCTCGCTAGAAGCCCCAGACCTTGTATCGGGGTAACGATTCTTCTTGGGAAGGCGTATCGTCATTGGCTTGTCGGAGGGGTTGAGCTTCTCCATTTGTGGCTGGCCGACTCTAGGCAGTTTGATTGTCAGTGGCTCCGTTGTAGGTCTTGGCGCTTGGCCAGACCTTGGCAGTCGGATTATCATTTGCTTTTCTTATGCCAAGAGGCTGATTGCGTCCTTACGCAGAGTGGCTGTAAGGGGTGCGGACTTGCCAGGTTTACGAGCTTGAAGGTGGATCGTCAGAGGTTCTTCTGATCCTGTGGCTGTCTCGGTACGAGCTTGCACATCTCCTTCACCAAGGTGCCTCTTCGACTTTTCGTATAAGCAGGAGTCTGAGTAGTAGGATTCGACCCCTTTGAAGGGATCGATGTCGGCAAATTTTGTCCTTACGAAACCGTATTTGTCGACAAACTTGAAGCACTGGTACAGCGTAGAAGATACGATCATGTAATCGTGTATCCAAGGGCGCCCCAAGAGGATATTGTATGACGTGTCCGCATCTATGACGTAACAGGTTACTTCTGAGTGAAGATCGCCAATTTGGCACTTCAAGCGAATCTTTCCAATCGGGTAGCTCCTGCCCGAATTGAAACTGCTGATGGCGGTGCTTGTTGGCGTCAGGCGATGCATAGAAATACAGAGATGATGTAACAGACCCGTAGGGATCTTCACCTTCACGTCGCCGATGTATCCAGTATAATATAACGGTCGATCGTGTAGGTTGGTTTTAATGAGCATATCCTGTGGAGTGGAGACAATATTGGGCATCGCTCCCGTACAAGCGCTGTCTTGGAGAGCTGCAGGCGGGCTCTCTTTCGTGAGGTTGACCTGAGCTAGATATACGTCGACGTTCTGGAGTGTGTCACTCAAAGCCGTGCGAACATCCTTGGAGAATCTCAGAAGCTCGTATAATGATAATTTGGCCGGTGTGTTGGCCAATTGCGCCAAGATGTCAAAGTTGTAGGGCCTCTCCAGCCCCTGAGGTGCCTCTTTTCGGAGGGATTTGTCAAAGAGAGTCTCCTTCGGCCTAGGCTTGTCGGTCGTTGGAGGTTGGAAAGGTCCTGGAGTATCAGTAGTGGCCGGCTGATGCTCTTCAGCCGAGTTATCTGGCGTAGGTTAGGATTCAGCACCGGACCGAGTGACGACAGCTGTGGCTTCTTCGACATCTACCGAGATCGTACGGCAGGATCTGACCTTTCCACCCTTCTTTCTACCAATGGGGAGTGGTACGGACTGAGTTACTTCTGGTACCAAATCTGGATGGACCCACATGACCTTCCATCGTGACGTGGTGAGGGGTACCAGACTAGTAGCTTGATCTCGATGAGGCAGAAGATTAGCAATCTCCATTGTCGCTCGAAGGATTGGTACCACACCGTCTTGAGTCTCTGTTGGAGGGAAGCTGCCAAACTGTACAGACACCATATTGGCTGCCATGGTTACCTCCTCGAAGTCAATGGCCAGAGCGTTCGAATCGATAAGATGTTGGATGTATCGCTTCAGTTGGTAGCAGTCGTGTGTAGCATGGTGGACGTAGCGGTGGTAATGGCAGTAGTTTGGGCTCTTTATTTCTGCCGGCCGAGGTTCCCGTCTTGGTGGAGGGAGCTGAATTCTATCCCCTTGTATGAGCATGTCCAAGATGGGCTTGACATGGCCGTCTTCAAAGGAGTAGGTCATTTGTGGCCATTGCTTGTCTGCCGGTTTTGATTCAGGTTTCTGAGCTGTGTCGGCCACCATAGCCTGCTTGCCCTTGTTGTCCAGATTGTTGGTGGAGCTACCCCCATTGTTGTTGTTGGCATTAGGATGCCTGCCCTTGTCCTCTCCTTCTGAGATGTGCAATCCCAGTTGGCGAGCCTTTTTCAACCTATCTTCGGCGCTAGTGGCACTGATGATAAACGTCTTCCAGTCCTTAAATTGACTTTCACCCATCCAGAGGCTGATTGTTGGAAGCAGTCTCTATTGGCAAATTTCAATCAAGGAAGAATCAGGGTTGCCAGAAGGCAGCTTCATTGCGGTTTGGCAAAACCGCTCGATATAATTTCTTGTTAGCTCTTTCTCCCCTTGAACGACGTCCATGAGGGTGGACATTATGACGTCCTGTCCTACTTCGTAGAATCTCTCCAAGAACATGCGCTTGAAGCTGGCGAAGGAGTGGATGCAGTTGTCTGGCAGGTTACTGTAACAGTCGAAGGCGACCCCTTCCAATGCCCCGATGAATAATCGTGTAAGGATGGCATCGTCATGGGGCAGGTGGTCGTTGGTGACCTCGAAGTAAGTGATATACCTGCTTGCAGATGTCTTTCCATCATATGGATTGATGTGGAATGGTTTATATTTTGGTGGGAAGGGAACATCTCTCCACGTAGCGGGATACAGTTGTCATATCCTGAGGTCTTGGCAGTTTTCTCGGGCGTGGAACATGGCCCGGAGCTCCTGGACCTCTCGTCTTGCCTCCCTGGCCTCGTCTACAGCGGTAGGAGCCGACATTTCAGGGAGATTATTGCCCGGGTTTGGTGCCGCTGATTTCGAGTCTGTATTGACCGTGGGACCCAAGTTTGTTTGGCCAGGCGTCCCTCCTTGCAGAGTAGGGAGGGCTGCTTTGATCTTGTCCATGGATTTGACCAAAGTGCGTAGTATGGCCTCCAGAGTGTCGATGCGTTGGCGATCACTTGGACCATCCTGTTCGTCGTTTGTCATGAATGCCGTCCTGACATGAGTAGAAGTGGAAGGGACGGTAGATGACGTGTACTCCGAATCATACCCTATAATGAGAAGTCATCGAGGTATGTGGGAATGTCTTCCTCTGGTTCGGACTCAGAAGGAACAGTACCTCCAGCTTCCGAGTTCGCCTCGTCTTGGAAATTATGGACGTCCTCGAGGACGTCGAGATTTGCTGCATCTAATGGGAGAGTTGTTTCGCCCAGTTCGTCTTCTTAGAACATCGGATTATCGTGGAGGTTTGGAGGAGTGCTATCCCCAGTCCCAGCAACCCCCAGTGATGTGGACGATAAATCTCCCACTGTAGCAGACTCCGTCTTTGAACGGGTGCCTTGGAAAACTCCGGTGGTGGGCACCCGCTTAGACGACAGTCTCTTAGTCATAGTGGTTGAAATCTTTGGGCTGGAAACATTTATCTTCTTCCCTCTCCCATCGGCGAGGATTTTTTAAGCAGAGTTGCAGGAGACGACGGGAAGCGCCTCATCTTCTGAACCTTGTTGATGCAGTCTTAGGAAGACGGACTGCCGGTCTTCTCGTACCGTCGTATTATTGCAACAACAGTTGACGATGACTTGGGTGCATTGACGTCCGTGGGAGGACTCTTTGCACCCCGAGGCCCCTTTTCTTTTCTTGCGTTTGTGGAGGATAGCCTCACGCAAGTCAGATGGGTCCGGAACGACCATGTTTGCTCCCTGGATTTTGGAAGACTTTTGGGAACCATCATGTCCGTTTGTCGCTGGGGGCTGGACTCGAGTGGTTCTGTACAAATTCTCATCAGAGGCCCGCATAACAGTATGTGGAACACTCGGATGGTCAGAGGTTGGGTCAGCGGACTGAGCTTGCCAAGCTCGCGCTGCCCTAGACTTCTTCACTCTGGTGCGTGATGGCACATAATAGGAAGAGTCTAAGTGGTGCTGGAGAGAGTCAGACATGTCTTCTCGGGAGCACGAGAGATCAGGACCATAGGAGAGGCGGTCGAAGACTGAGCCGCATAGAGCAGGCGGCATGCGGCTGGAATCAATAATCTTCATGCGGTTGGCAGTCTTAGCCGTATGGGCTTTCTTCATGCGGTTAGAAGTCTCAGCCGCATAGGTCTTCTCCATGCGGCTGGAAATCCTGGCCGTATGAGTGTTCTCCATGCGGCTGGAAATCCTGGCCGCATGAATGTTTTGCATTTGGCTGGCAGTTTTGGCCACATGGACATCATTCATGCGGCTGGCAATGTTGGCCGCATGAGTCTTCGTTTTACGGCTAGTACCATTGTTCGATTTCTTCCTGAAGCACATAGAATCACTCTTTGCCCCTGCAAGTCCAGTATCGTAGTGCTTTCCTCTGCCGGACTTGGGGACAGCAGAGTCCTCTATGGCTCGAAGTGGGGCCGCATGAGAGTTGCCTTCGCCGTCTTGGGTAGCAAATATTACTCCATCCAGAGCTTGGGGAGGAGCAAATGACTTTGGCCTCCACTCCCTGCGAGCCTTCTTTGTGCGAGTTCGCTTCTGGACCGGGCCAGCACTTCCTTCAGAGAGCATTTCTTCGAACGCCTGTTGGTCGAAGCGGACGACCAACTTTTGTTGTATGGAGCCAAGTTTGGCTGTATCCGATTGCGTCACCAACTCCTCAGCCGTGGAGAAGTTTGTCCCCAGCAGAGTCACCATCGTGTTTGCCATGAAATATAAAAGAACAGAACAATTATCGGAGGACTGGACTTTTACTTCATAATACAAACTCGCTTATACAAAGAAAGCCTAGGGACGAAAACCTAGGTACATCAATCTAAGTACAATTGTTTATTTTAGATTCTGGGGGGTGATGGTAGAGGCTCGGGAAAGCGACGGCAGCTCTGCCTTACTCCTTGGATGATCGGATGCAGCCGTGGCTCTGGAGAAGAACTGCTTGGCGTTGATGAAGAAATGTTCTCCTTGTTCTCTCTGTATATGCTCCTTTGTCCTTTTGATCTCTGTATATTCTCTCTCTGATTCTCTTTGGATCCGGGCGGGGTGTGTGTGTGTTTTGCAAGGGAATGGCACCTTGCTATTTATAAGAGTGGGGGCATCATTAGGGTTTTGCAATGATTGCCCATTCTCAAAAGTCGGCGGCCTGAGATTTAATTAATCTGGGCCGTCCATCTCGAATATAAAGATTTATCAATTAATGTGATTACATTAAATCTCTGTGGACAATAAATGTTGATTGCCATGAATATTCGCGACTTGTAATGGTCTGCCACGTGTGTAATTTGCTCGATTTAATTTTATCTGGGCACTTATGGTGATTGCAATAAATCTGATTTTGTTAGGATTTGTTAGCACCCATAATTCCAGGAAGATAAGACTGCCATGTGTATCAATCGTCGTGACAAGTGCCACATATCCTCATTGGGTCATCTTGGCAGAGCCGCTTATGAGTGGGCCGCATGAGGATGAACGGCCGCATGAAGATGGACAGCCACATGGGGATGAATAGTCGCAAGAAGAAGGGCAGCCGTATGGGAGTGGGCAGCCGCATACTGATGGGCGGCCGCATAAGGGATGCAGCCGCATGATGATGGGCGGCCGCATGAAGTGGGCAGCTGCATGCTGATGGGCGGCCGCATAAAGGATGCAGCCGCATGAAGATGGGCGGCCGCATAAATGCAGCAGCTGCATGCCTCGAGATTTAATGGATTCTGCCAGCTGTGAGAAGATTTTCTGCTCTTCGCTAGGAATGCGCCATTAAGTCAGTCATTATTGTGCCTTTATGTCAGTCATTATTGCGCCTTTATGTCAGAGTTGTCTTTTGTCAGAGCTGTCAGCCGTCAGGGCATTAAATGCAGCCAAAGATGAAAGAAAAAAAACTGTCGAAGGCCACGTGGCTCTGGGTCTATCCGAGCCGCATAGACGTTTGAGCCGCATGGACCCCTGAGCTGTATGGGCTCTTTGAGCCGCATGGGCTCTCTGAGCCGCATGGAGATTCTTTGCCGCATAGACCTTTCTTTATTCTTTTCCATGCTTCTACAACCCTATTTCACAAATAGTGGATTTCAATCCTGAGCTAGAGTTCTCAGGCCTGGACTAGTCCTCCACGAGGGAAACCAGGTTAAAAATCTTGTTGTGTTTGTGCTTGCTCTCTACTCTTTATTTCCGTATTTATTTTTACTCTGATTATTTAGTTGGTGAAAAGTGTTTAATTTTTAATTGATCATTTTTGATATAAACTCTATTCACCCCCCTCTAGAGTTGCCAACTTGGTCTTCAGTCTCATCCCTCTTCAAAAGAGAGAACGAAGAGCATTTTTAAGAGCCAAATTGCTGCACTTCTTGCCAGTTAGCCGAGAGTTAGCAATTTTCTTAAGTTTTCTTCCACTTTTGTAATCGGAGTGTCAATGGAGTAAAGGAGCAACTGCCGTTCGATCTCCATCGTCCCATTCCCAGAATTCTTTTTTGTACTCGGGGATCCTCAGTGCAGGATCTCTCAAGCGTACTCGATTTGTGGTGTCTTAAGCCAATAAAGAAAAGATAGCGTTTCTTCTTCTTTTCGTGTGTGTCCACACTATCCAGCATCACCGAGCCCGTTCCCGCCTTCTTCCCGTCCCTGTAGCTATCTTCGTCTGACCCAACACCAAACCTTGCTCACCGGAACCCTAGTCATCTTCATTAACGCCATAACCATCACCGCCACCTCGTCTTCTCCAGTCTCCGGTCGACATTGTTGACCCAAATCACAGTCAACCAAATATTGACAAATTGACAATATGATACTTGTCATAATACAATATGACACATCAAGACAGAACTCAGTGCAAGACGGACGTCGGCTCTCTCCTGCAGCATACTTGATTTTAGAGTCTGTATTTTTTTTACATTTATTGAGTCTAGCTAAATCTAAACTGAGTAACACTGGGTGTTCTGGGCTTAAACCTTATCCCCAAACAAAGCCAAAAGCTCCACCAAGCCAAAACTAGCCCACATAGGCCCATTGGACTTTCTGTCAGCATGGAGATAGAGTTCAGGCCGAACTCTGCCTCCACACAGAGTTCGGGCCGAACTCTGTTCCCTAAATTACAGGACCCTAATTTTTAGGGTTTGCTATATGCTAGTTGTCCAACGGCCAAAAATTTGAATTTTGACACAGAAGTCTGGCCGAATTCTGCCTATCCCAACTAGTATAAATAGGCCTTAAATTCTCTCATTTTCATTCATCCAATTATCTTCCATTTTTTTCTCTATAAGCCTCATACAAGCCTTAACCTTCTCATCTACTAGCCACAAGCTTCCTAAGCCTAAAAGTGCTTAGTGCTATTCAGTTAGGAGTTTGTGTAAGAGTCAAGAAAGTCGCTTAGAAAATTCCAAGCATCGCCACAGCGATCTTTGTAAAAAGTTGACGTGCTCTCCTGAAGAAAAGGCACGATGTGTAACTACTATTTCACAAATAGTGGATTTAATCCTGAGCTAGAGTTCTTTGGTCTGGACTAGTCCTCCATGAGGGAAACCAGGTTAAAAATGACTGTGTTTGCGTATGCTCTCTTGATCTTTTTATTTCCGTATTTACTACTCTGATTATTTACTGTTGGTGAAAAGAGTTTAATTTTTATTCGGCCATTATTGTTATAAACTGTATTCACCCCCTCTAGAGTTGCCTACCTATTCTTCAATTAGTATCAGAGCTCTGTTCTTTTAACAAGGACTAACATCCTAGAGCTGATTTATGGCAACCACACAACCTATGTTTTTCAATCATGGTGAGGGACAATCCACTCATAGGCCACTCCTATTTGATGGAACCAACTACACCTATTGGAAAACTAGGATGAGTTTCTATCTCAAGTCTCTAGACATCGACCTGTAGACCATTGTCACCGATGGTTACAAAAAGCCCGCCAAAATAGTTGTCGAGGGAGATCTCATCGAAAAACCTAGCAAAAAATATTCTGACGAGGAAAAGAAATAGGCAAGTCTATATGCTAGAGCTATTAATGCCCTTTTCTGTGTAATAGACGTGAATGAATTTAACAGGGTCTCGACATGCACCACCTCGCACGAAGTATGGAAGCTTCTGGAAGTGACGCATGAAAGAACCACTCAAGTCAAAGAATCTAAGATCTGTCATCTTACTCAAGAATATGAGGCGTTCAAGATGAAGCCGAATGAGACGATCATCTATATGTTCACAAGGTTCCTTGACGTCATCAATCCTCTGTCATCTCTTGGCAAACAATACTCCAATTATGAGAAGATCCGCAAGTTACTTAGAGGGCTACCGAAGATCTGGAACCCTAAGGTTACAACAATTATAGAAGGTAATGATCTCACCAAAATGTCTATGGAAACTTTGATGGGAAAGCTGATGACCCACGAGCTCGACCTCAAAGACATCGACGAACCTGCTCCAAAGGCAAAAGTGATTGCCCTAAAAGCTCATCGTCGAAGGGATGATCTTGAAGATACTGACGACGATAATTCTGAAGGTGAGGATCAAGCTCTTCTAGTTCGCAACTTCAAGAAGTTCCTTCGTTTCAATCGAAGGAAGAAGGAAAAATAAGAAGACGACGAGGAAGAACCAACTTGCTACGGCTGTAAAAAGACTGGACACGTTCGAAAGGACTGTCCCTTCGCAAAGAAAGGTAACAGATATGAGAAGCCCTACAAGAAGCCTTCGTTGAGAAAGTACGCCAACACTAGTATTTGTCACGAGAGTGAAGCTAGTGATTCTGAGGAAGAAGATGACTCTCCTCGAGACAATGCTAATGTCTGCCTAATGGCAACATCCGAGAAGGTAACTAGCGAAACTCTTGATGACTTTATACTTGATGAACTTGGCAATGCGTTTAATGACTTACTAAATGACCACAAGAAAGTCATTAGTAAATATAAGCATGCCAAGGAGAAAATCAAAGGCTATGAAATAGAGATTCAAAATCTTTCTTCTTTACTTGATAATGTTAGAGACACTCCACCCACTGAAGTCAATAATGAGGTGTCCAAGCTTAAATTAAGCTTACATGATGCTGAAACACTTATTGAAAAGCAAACACGTGAGATCTCAGCACTCAACAAAGAGCTTCTGAAGAAAAGGACAAGCACAAGATCTCTATTGCTAAGATTGATGGTCTAAATGCTAAGTGCAATGAACTGAATACTGTCTCTATGAAATTAGAGATCAGATTGGGAAAACAGGTTGCTCAACCTCAAACCCAATCACATAGTCACAAAACACACACAAAACATAAGACCACTCATAATATTAAAACACGTCACCCACATACAGCACGTAACCATTCCTATACGTACACGTATTCCCATACAACACGTAAACCACATGTACATAGACATCATTCTCAATCTACTCATAACTATTATCCTGCTGCTATACATAGTCACTATCCTGCTGTTTCACATTACTATCACCATACTGCACATAGACATAACTATTATCCTGCTGCTACATACAGTCACTATCCTTCTGTTCCACACAACTATCACCATACTGCACATAGACATCACTATTAACTTGCTCCTAACACAAATAGGCATGCTACTTGCACATACTGTGGATTACATGGTCATATCTCACTACAATATAGAATTAAAAAATTAGTTGATATTAATCTATATGCATGGGTACCGAAGACTAACATTTCAGGACCCACAAGAATTTGGGTACCAAAGGTCACATCTACTCGTGATGTAGGTGGACCTCCCTTCCTTAACTAAAAGCAAGTGGATTCTCGATAGTAGATGCTCGCAACATATGACGGAAGACGCAAATCTTTTCGCATCACTATCGATGAAGAAAGAAGGATATGTATCCTTCGGTAACAATTTAAAGGGCTACATCATAGCTAATGGTACTATTGGTTATCCTCCTTCTCCTGTAATAAAGAATGTCTGCTTAGTGATCGAGTTAAAGCATAACCTGCTCAGCAGAAGTCATCTAGCTGATCATGGATATGATATTAACTTTGGACAGAATAAATGCTACATTTATGATAGGGCAACGGGAGACATTCCCTTTGAAGGGATAAGAGAAGATAACATTTATATTTTCTATCTAGAAATACTAACAGTGCAGGATGATGCCTCTACGCCCATAAGGATGAGAGACTGTTGTGGCACCAGCATCTTGGTCATTCCAATACATATACTATATCCAAGCTGTCGACAAAGAAGCTAGTAAGAGGTCTGCCTGACATCACATTCAAGAAGGACACAGTATGTGTCGAATGTGAACTGAATATGGCAACCAAATCTTCTTCTAAATCCATAAACACTGTAAGTTCTACTAGATCCTTGCTGTTACTACACATGGACTTGTTTGGTCCAAGTAGAGTAGCCAGTCTTGGTGGAAATCTTTATGCTTTTATTATAGTAGATGATTTTTTAAGATTTACTTGGATTTTCTTCCTTTCAAATAAAAGTGATGCTATTTCTATTTTTAAAATCTTTGCCAAAAAGGTCCAAAACAAAAAAGGCTACATGATTACTCGAATTCGAAGTGATCATGGAGGCGAATTCAAAAATTCCGATTTTGAAAAGTTTTGCGAAACAAATGGTTTTGATCATGAGTTTTCTTGTCTTAGAACTCCTCAACAAAATGGTGTTGTGGAGCAGAAGAATAGGACTCTTGGCGATATGGCTAGGATCATGTTGAATAAATTTTCACTTCCGAAATATTTTTGGGCAGAAGCTATCAGTATAGCTTTCCATATTTTAAATAGGTCCTTATTCGACCTATTTCGAAGAAAACACCCTACGAGCTTTGGTTTGGTAGGACTCCTAATATCTCATATTTTAGAGTGTTTGGTTGTCGCTATTTTATCCTAAACACCAAAGACAACTTAGGCAAGTTTGATGCCAAAACTGACGATGGTATTTTTTTTGGCTATGCTGCCAAGAGTAAGGGATATAGAGTGTTCAACAAACGCTCAATGATTGTAGAAGAATCTACTAATGTGACTTTTGATGGAGAAAATAGTACAACAGATATCCCCGACGATGATGTTGAACCATCAACTTCCACGCCGATGAATACCACCCCTAAAACTAATTCTCTGGAGGGCTTACCGAAGAATTTTGCCTTCAAGCCATCACACCCAAAAAACTTGGTAATAGGTGAGGTATCACGCGGAGTAAGTACTCGATCATCTTTAAGAGATGCCATTGCTAGCACTTCTTTTATTTCGCAAATTGAGCCTAAAACTGTTTTAGAAGCTTTTAATGATGAATTTTGGATTTTCGCTATGCAAGAAGAACTCAACCATTTCGAAAGAAGCCAGGTCTGAGAACTTGTTCCTAAACCAACTAACCATTTGATTATTGGTACTAAATAGGTTTTTCGTAACAAAATAAATGAAGATGGTTCAGTCACTCACAATAAAGCTCGTCTAGTAGCTCAAAGATACAACCAAGAGGAACGTATCGACTACGATGAGACGTATGCTCCTGTTGAAAGACTTGAATCCATTCGGATGCTTTGTGCCTTTGCAAACTTTCAAAATTTTAAACTTTTCTAAATGGATGTCAAAAGTGTTTTTCTGAATGGTTTTATTAAGGAGGAAGTTTTTGTAAAACAACCCCCTGGTTTTAAAAATCATAAATTTCTCGACCATGTTTTCAAACTTAAGAAAGCACTATATGGCCTCAAACAAGCCACCAAAGCTTGGTATGAACGCCTAAGCAATTTCTTACTCGATAAAGGTTTTTCAAAAGAGAACATTGATACTACACTTTTTATCAAAAGTTTTCAAGATTCCATTCTTTTAGTTCTAATTTATGTTGATGATATCATATTTGGGTCCACTAATGAAAATTTATGCCAAGATTTTGCTAAGTGTATGAAGAACGAATTTGAGATGAGCAGGATGGAGGAGCTCACATACTTTCTTAGATTGCAAGTCAAACAAACTTCGCAAGGAACATTCATCAGCCAGTCAAAATACACAGAGGGCATGCTGAAGAAGTTTGATCTTGACAACGTCAAACCAATCAGCACTCCCATGGCTACTATGACCAAGCTGGAACCTGATAAAAGCGGTAAACCTGTTGACTAACATAAATATCGATATATGATTGGTAGTCTACTTTACCTAACTGCTAGTCATCCTGATATCATGTTTAGTGTTTGCCTGTGTGCTCTCTATCAAGCTAGTCCTAAGGAATCACACATGTCCGTCGTTAAGCGTATCTTTCGATACCTTAAGGGTACTGTTACAGTGGGCTTGTGGTATCCCAAGTCCACTTACTTTGACCTTATTGGTTATTCAGATGCTGATTTTGTGGGATGCAAAGCCGACCGTAAAAGTACAAGCGGCACGTGTCATTTATTAGGCAAGGCTCTATTCTCTTGGTTTAACAAGAAGCAGAATTCTGTCGTACTAACCACAACAGAGGCTGAATACATCGCAGCTGGTCATTACTGTGCACAAATTCTGTGGATGAAGCAAACCCTTGCAGACTACAACCTATATTTTATGCACATTCCTATATTCTGTGATAACACTAGTGCTATCAACCTTACTAAGAACCCTATATGTCACTCACATACGAAACACATTAAAATTCATCACCATTTTCTGCGTAATCATCAACAACAGGGCACTATAAATTTAGAATTTATTGATACCGATCATCAGCTGACAGATTTCTTTACAAAACCACTATCCGAAGAGCGATTCAACTTTCTTTGTCATGAATTAGAAATTTTGGATGAAACAATTATTCATTAAATTGGCCTACGTAAATATCGATATGTCATGTTTTTTTTATAATAACTTTACTATGGGTACAAGCCGAAAGGGTCCTTCTGACAACAAGGCGTAAAAGCCTAAGCGACACGGTACACTAGTCTTCGGACTACCGCTAGCTGGGATCCGGCCCCTACAGCTACCCCATGGCAGTTTCATCGTAATGATTTATGTCATAAATCCTTATTTATTACATGGTTCAATTTCATTTATAACTTGCTTAATTCAATTTTTTTAACTTCATTTGCACTTTTCAATCCACCACAACCCAATGACCCCAACACATTCGATGATCGAATTTTTGTTTCATTGGCCGCATCAAATGAATGGTTCAATGATTTTCGTTCACGGCCTGTATGCGCGGGTTATCCTATAAATTTTACTATATTTTCTCGTTATGACTCATTATTTCATGATCTTTGTCTTGATGAGTTAGTTTCTACAACTTTACTTATATACTTGAATGCTATTCAAATGTTTTACTGTAATCTCACATTTGATGACATACGAATATATTCTCGTATTGTCGAAATTGACATCTCTTTCGATGATTTTGAACTTGCGGAATATCTCGAGATTCCGGAACCTAATTCTTGGGAAAACTTGTCGATGCACGCAAGTTTTAATTTCCCGATGGGTCGTCCCTTGAGAGTTTCAAGGATGATTTGTATACTCCAAACACACGTCCACGCAAGTTACTTGCCAAATTCCTTAACCCATATTTCTACGAGCTTCATCGTATCGTTTTTTCCACGATCTTGTCCAAAGCGGGATCGACTGATGAAGTTTCTTATTTTGAGATTTCTGCTTTGTATCATCTTTATTTCCATGTCTCGTTCAACCTTTCGCGCACTATGATGGACTGGATGATTAATGTACGGAAGAGACCTCGATCTTTGGTCTATGCACTCTATTTGTCGATGGTCTTTCGTGTATTTCATGTTTCTCTCGATGAGTGCCAGTTCCTTTCATCCCCTGCCTTTCTATCTAAGGCAAGGCGGCTTCAGGCAGCTATCGAGTCTCTAGCTGAGTTCGAGCATTCTGGGTCTGATGCTCAGGCTGATGTACCTGCTTTTGGACAACCTGTGCCTGCACCTTCTGCTACTCACGAGTCTATCCAGACCATGCTTCGTGATCGTTTCATGTTAGAGGATGACTGTTGGACCCAGCTCGATTATCGTACCATCTTGCAGATGAGTGCCATCAACAACTCATTGTATGATATCCGGTAGACCATGTCTCGGCATCCCTCTATGCCCCTTCCTATGGAGCGGGATCCATCTCGCGCCGGGTACCGTATCGACGACCCTTGGATCATACGATATCTGGATCCAGATGTAGCTTTTGTGGATCCTCGTCATTCAGATACTGATCCATCTGACGTCGTTGGACCATCTCGCGCTCCATGATGGATATGGTTCCGTACCTGCTACTGCTACTGATGATCTTATTTAGTTTTATGTATTATAGACTTATGACTATGTAGTTTGATTTTTTTGTATGTGTACACTTTCTGTTTCTGTGGATCTTTAGATTTTATCTATAGTTATTATATCATTATTATTGTGTGCTTGCCAGTTAATCTTCTATACAGTCTTCTGCCTGTCTGTGTTTGATATTCATATTTGATAAATCCCAGAAGGGGGAGATCTATTTGATATTCATATTTCTATCATATTGTGTGATATCTATGTTTTGGAGGAGATTATGTATATCAGGATAAGGAACATTGGCTTACAGAGAAGCTATGTTTATGGGGGAGCTATTATTACGGGGGAGCTACTGCATTCTATGCATGTCTACTACTTTTATCTTGTGTCCAGATATGAACATTGAATATACAAATATCATTTTATCAATTATCAATATGGGGGAGATTGTTGACCCAAATCACAGTCAACCAAATATTGATAAATTGACAATATGATACTTGTCATAATTCAATATGACACATCAAAACAGAACTCAGTGCAAGACGGACGTCGGCTCTCTTCTGCAGCGTACTCAGTTTTAGAGTCTGTATTATTTTTACATTTATTGAGTCTAGCTAAATGTAAACTGAGTAGCACCGGGTGTTCTGGGCTTAAACCTTATCCCCAAACAAAACCAAAAGCTCCACCAAGCCAAAACTAGCCCACATAGGCCTATTGGATTTTTTGTCAGCATGGAGACAGAGTTCGGGCCGAACTCTGCCTCCACACAGAGTTCGGGCTGAATTCTGTCCCCTAATTACATGACCCTAATTTTTAGGGTTTGTTGTATGCTAGTTGTCCAATGGTCAAAAATTTAAATTCTTGACACAGAATTCTGGCCAAATTCTGTCTATCCCAACTAGTATAAATAGGCCTTGAATTCTCTCACTTTTATTTATCCAATTATCTTCTCTTCTCTTCTCTATAAGCCTCATACAAGCCTTAACCTTCTCATCTACTAGCCAGAAGCTTCCTAAGCCTAAAAGTGCTCAGTGCTATTCAGTTAGGAGTTTGTGCAAGTCGCTTGGAAAATTCCAAGCATCGCCACAGCGAACTTTGTAAGAAGTTTACGTGCTCTTCTGAAGAAAAGGCACGGGGTGTAACTACTATTTCACAAATAGTGGATTTAATCCTGAGCTAGAGTTCTCAGGCCTAGACTAGTCTTCCACGAGGGAAACCAGGTTAAAAATGACTATGTTTGCGTATCCTCTCTTGATCTTTTTATTTTCGCATTTGCTACTATGATTATTTTTTGTCGGTAAAAAGAGTTTAATTTTTATTTGGCCATTATTGTTATAAACTATATTCACCCCCTCTAGAGTTGCCTACCTGTTCTTCAGACAACACCCAGCCAACCACTGGCCAAGCCACCACCTTTGTCTCTGCTAGCTACCCATAGCCTCTGACCGTGACCTCGAGTGTCAGAGCCAGTGCTCAACTCGTCGTTGCTGGCCTCGAGAGCCCGAGTGCCAGCCAGCGGCTCCGGATCCGTTCTTCCGCCTCCGCACCACCGTTTTGTCCAAGCCAACAAGCACTACCAAAGCCATCTACTCTGGCGCGATTTCCTCCGCGCCCTTCCGAGCTCGCCACAGTCGAGCCGGCGCAACGCTCGTGTCCACCGCTCTCGATCCCTTCCTCCGTCTGTTTCCTCCCTTGCATTGCCTCTCTCTCGATTCCGCTCATCTTCCCTCCTCGTCTTCCTCTCATTTCTTTTTCTCCAGCTCAAATGCCCTATCTTTCCTCTTGCTCTCTATTTCTTTCTCTCTCACTTTGTGTTTCCATAGGAAACAAAGACTTCTCCAGTTTTTTTCCTTCACCCTCTTTTAAAGAGAGGGAATACCGACCTCTCCCTCTCTTTCTTTAACCCTTCATTTGTCTTTATCTCTCTTTTATTATTTCCTTTCCCATCCCAAGTAAACACACAGAGAGTAATAATTTAGTGATGTTTTCTTTTTAATTCTATTATTTAATATTAGCTTACATTATGTATATATTTTTGGTTGTTATTACTCTTTAAGTATTATACAATAGTTATTTCTAAAATATATATATATTTCTAAATTATAGTATTGTATTTATGATAATTTAAATATGACTTTGATTTAAATATATATATATATATATATATATATATATATATATATATATATATATATATATATATATATATATATATATTATAGTATTTCTAGTTATTTTTCAAATATAGTTTTGACCTAAACTAATATTTTGACAAAAATTGAGTTTTAGCCTAAAAGCTATTTTTAGATTTTTAAAGCATTTATTTAAAATATTTTGCCTAGTAAAAATAGTTTCTAAAATATTATAAATATTTTCATAAATAGTTCTAAATATTTTTATATGAATTTTCTTCGATTATCAAATCTTGTCCATGGCTAGTTGCCTATTTTCTATCTTTTTGCAAATTTTGGACTTTCCTATATCGTTCCTAACTAATTTGAGTGTTCTGTACATAATGATATGGTCCGTCCCATTGATTGAGATCATCTTGCGTACTTTTGGCATCTACGACTATTTTGTGCCAACATAATCGTACCGTGCGTCAACTGCAACTTAATCCAAGGCAGTTTCTCTATAACATTATATCACCTTTATTTTGTACTGCATGTATCCTTGTATTGTCTTTTCACTCTTACCTCTTTATTTTCCATGTTGTCACTGTTCTTGATTGACCATAATTACTGCTTGTACACGAGAGTTAGAGTTGTATATTAATGTACATATTAATGCCTAATTTCTAGTTTATTGTGATTCTCATTTATCGTGTTGTTAATGTTAATCGTGTTGAACATGTACTTGTGTGATAGTCGGGTGGGAGAATACGACTAGTAGACATGTGGTACCCTAGTATAACATAGAGTTTATTCGATCAGGGGACCGTCTGACAGTGTTTGTTCAGTCAATACACCTCACGTGTTGACTATCTGATTCCTAACCCAACCACATATTGAACATTGGTATTCTAAAACACACAGTACACGTGATCTTTGATTGCTATATTGTTCATTCATTTCATTTCCATCGAGTCGACTGTCATGTTATCCTTATGTTATAACTATACTCTTTCGTGTCATGCATATAGTTCGTTATCCTTATTATTGTTTCCTTCATGCATGTATATTATATTCTGTAGTGTGGTGTTATGGTGAACTTGTTCCAATCCTGATTGGATATATTTTTCAGTTGACAGATTCTTGATGACTAGCTCTCTTGCTTTGGGTTCCTTCGGGTGGAGCTAGACATATCTTAGAGGCCAAAACCTGGAGACTCGTTAGATAGTTTAGATTTGTTATATTAGATTTTGTGAGACAGTGTATTTGGTTAAATATAAATTTTGTAAGTTTTGTAATTGATTTAGAAGTATGAATGAGCAATAAAATGATTATTTTATTTGCACTTGTGTATTACGGGCTAGAAATCATACTACCGCCGGCACTGCGGCATAGGCTGGACTTGGACACGCATTCGCATCCAGAAAAGTGGGTGTGGGTCGTGACAACTTTATAGTGGATTCAATATCGAGCTAGAGTTCTTAGGACTAGATTAGTCCTCTTAGAGAAAAACCAGTATAAACCTCGGCGTTTGTGTTTGCTCTTTTATATTCATTACTTTACGCAATTTTATTATGTTATCTTAGTTGGTTAACTGCTGCTTAATTTTTATTTGGGGATTATTAGTCAACTGTACTCTATTCACCCTCCTCTAGGGGTGCTCTACGGACCTACAATTGGTACATGTAATATCAGGTCGCATGATGTTAAGAAGTTTTAGTTTGTTCCTTTTCATTTTGACGTGGAAGATTGTCATGGCATGATCCTCCTTGAAGGTGTACTCTACAGGTGGCCTCGAAGTAGTTGTGCCCTTCGATTTTTGTTGTGTGGCAACCGAAACGTCGACAGCCAGAGACTTTCATTTAATGTTTATGTGGTTGGAGTTGTTCTGGGTTGCTTGTCCATTTCTTAAGAATTTAGCTTCTTGAGTCCCATGACTTCCAAATTTCTTGCAGCCTTTTCTAACATTTTGGTACTTTTGATAAGTTGTGTCTACAAGTATCCAGCAATATGTTGACCAGAATGCCTTGAGGACAACTGAGAGCCAGTCATCGAAAACGTTTGATGTAGTTACAAACTAATTCTCCTTCTTTCTGAGCTATCAAGATTAGAGTTGACATCGTAATCTCGATTTCTCCTTCGTAGAACCAAAACATGAAAGTTATCCCTAAATTATTCAACATCTTGATGGAGCCATCTAGTAGACTCCATAACCATTCAAAAGCTACCCCCTTCAGGATTCCCCATGAACATTGTCATCATGAGGACATCATTCCTAGTAATATGATGCATATGTGACCTGAAGTAGTATATATGTTGACTGGAAAATGTCAACCCATCATATGGCAATAATGATTGTGGCTTGAAATTAGGTGGGCATGGAGCATCATCCCACTCACTAGGGTATGTCTGATATATGCTCGCCTTTTGAAAGTTTTCCTTATTAAAAAAGGGATTCAACACGGGCCTCCAAATTCCAAAGAGTGTTTGGAGATGGTACACGAATAGTTGCTTGAGCAACAGGCATCACCGGGTGTAGCCCACCTCCAGTAGCTACTGTATAGGTAGCATGGTTGTAGAACCTTGATTGTCTTCAACTTCTAGTATTAGATTACCCGGAGGTGTTGGTATAATATTTTTTTGAAATACCATCATCTACTACATCATAGCGTGCTGTTCTTGGATAACATTATCCATTTCATCGAGGCGTTCTCCGTATGGTTGCAATCGCTTTCACCATTTCCAGCCATGAAAGAATTTACAACACGTCTGTCAACGGATGGAGTTGTTGACATCAACGTGTTGTTGGAGTCAATATTGTCAGCTCCAGATTCGGACGATACATTATACATATTAGATGTACATCACTGGATCGTAGAGATACAGTCCTTAAATGGGTGCCTTGATACACCTCCTCTGCTGAGATAGATTATAGATCGACTCTAGGCTCGTACCTAGAGTATAATGAAACAGATGGAGTAACGGTAGTATGACGGGTCACCCCTTTCTTTTGCTACGACTATTTTTACATGATTGCCCCACAAAGTTAACGGAAGCAATGGATAATCCGGTTGTAATAATGTCTTTACATTCGAGATTGTTGTCTTGTTTGTGATATAATTTACAATTTGTAAAATACTGAAGATATGACAGGTTCAATTACTATCTTGGAGCAATAACAGTTGATAGTGATATGTGATCATATCTCTGCAGCTTGTTTGCGCGAAAATGTTATGTAGCAGCACTATTTTTTGCCAATTCATCCAGAACGTGGTTCTTTCTTAATTGGGCCTTCTCCAAGCCTTCATCACAAGACCAATCAACTTTATAGTGATTTCTTCTACTGAGATCATTATGATTTAGACTTGATTTTTTGGACTTGTTGCGATTGCATGCGTCACAATCTTCTCGCCTTCGCTGTCACCTTAGCCTTGCTAAGGATGTCCTCCACCGACTTGTGGACTTTAAGGCTTTCGTTAGAGCTGTCCAACAATGTGGCCTCATCATCACTCATTTTCCTTTGTTATCAACAACATTGGGGTAGGAATCGCGACTTAGGTAGACAAATCATGCGTATCTTCTTTTGCTTGAGCATCAGAGAAGGGCTTGTGTAGCCCTCCGAAAGCATCTCCTTGAAAGCTTGTTGGTCGAATTCCATGACTAATGTGTCTTGTATGATTCTCATTTTTGCAATCTCGAACTCCGCCATGGCCTTCTCGTTGGTGGTGAAAGTTGTCCTCGGCAGAGTCATCAATTTTCGAAGAAAATATATTAACAATTCTCTGTAACAAAAATGTGTTATTACTTGTCTACTATAAATAATTTATATTACAAAGTGTGTAATCACAAGAAAATTCTAAGTAAAAGTAGAAGAGATCTAGAGAGTGCAGTGGTGGAAAGCTCGATTAACACTTGATCACTTTGCCATTCAACTATCCGAGGCAAAGAAGGGAAGATTGCTAAGTACTCTAAAATTCACAAACACAGTTGAGGGTAGATTGCTACAGTAAGAGGGCTTTGGATGCTCTTGAATGATGCCTTGGCTACACAAAAACCGAGTATATTTATAGCTAATAAGTGAAAAAGGTTGACTATTGATTTCCACAATAAAATATAGGCTTAATTGCTAATTGCTACCCTCAACTATCACACTTTTTCAAGTTGATACCCTAAACTTTTTTTTGTAACAACTTGATAACCGGATATTATTTTGGACAAAAATGCCCCTACCCCTAACCCTCCTTCCCCCCTGCTCGCTTGCCCCCCCTGCTAGCTCCGGCCGCCCACCCACCTGCTGGCTCCCCTCCCCGCTGGCTTCAGGCCATCCCCACCCCCCCCTCTCGCTCCGGCCGCCCGTCCGCTCCCGTCTCTCCCCTAGGGCGTGGCAGCGCGGGAAGAGGGGGGCTGGGGAGGGGGGTGCGGGGTGGGAGGCGGGGCAGGGGGTGGCCCGGAAGCGAGGAGGGGGGGAAGGTTGGCCGGAAGCGAGGAGGGGAGGGTCGGCCGGAGCTAGCAGGGGGGGATGGCCGGAGTGGAGGAGGGGGTGGAGGGAGGGAAGGGATAAGGGCATTTTGGGGTTTTTTAAAATGTTAGGTATTAAGTTGAAAAAAAAATATAGTTGAGGTATCAATCTGTTACGAAAAAAAGTTTAGGGTATCAACTTGAAAAAGTGTGATAGTTGAGGGTAGCAATTAGCAATTAAGCCTAAAATATAAGATCCAACACCCAACCACCGAAGATAACGAACCAATGTAACACTACGCGAGATTCAAGTCAAATAAATACGCCATATATGTGGTGACTTCGTCATTTGGACAAATTCTAATTTATATATTGAACCTAATACAATATTGATTACAATATACTAATATGTTTCTTTGTCTCAATAACTGATTCCTCACAAATCTCAAGTATGAAAAGGACAAGAAGATTAAAATGAGATCGCTCAACACACCCCAATGACGAATCCCTAAACAGAGCGTATGGATCTTCCCGAATAAGATATTTTTCCTCCAACTGCCTTAAAGAGCGAGCCATATGAGTGAATTACGAATTTCTCATAGATTTGATGGACTATTTTCTTAAATCTCCTCAATGATCACTTGCAAGTAGCAGCCCTCTTAGCGTCCTTTAAATATGCTAATAAACCTTAATTTTGGTTTTGGAAAAATCCTAAATTAGTCCAATCCTCATCGCCGGTCCTTGATCCAAAGGATACAATTTTATTTTAAAATTCCTCACTGCAAGAAAATACACTAGGACAATTACTGCCGGTATACTGCCAGTATATCTCCCCAGTATAATGAGCACAAAAATTTACGTTTTGGAATGAAATTAACAAAATTAATATATACTAACAGTATATTGTTGGTATACCGTTGACATACCTGTGGCCGAATTTTGACTCTGATACGAGCCCTGATTCATCCTGTAGTGAACCACCATCTTTGCCATAACTCCGACGATAATTGATGTCCTAGGCTATACAATCACTATTGAATAAGGTTGTATTTCCCAACATGACACATTTCCAAAGAGTATAGTGAAAATAAGGGACGCAGATATAAGTAGTTTAGTGAGTGGTTGGCTTGGGATGAAGTAATTACTTTACGTATGTGTAAAAGGATTGAAATTCATGACCTACAAAACATAGTAAAAATTACTCAACCAACTGAGTATGACTAAACAATTGTGCTATTTGTCTTCCAAAAAATTTGGGTGATATCATCTTCCATTATGTGGCATCTGACATGACAAAATTTAACCCAAAAAATTAATTATCCAATTATTTTTAATGTAATTTTAATGCTAATTTTAATTTTAATGTTAATACTAATATTAATATTACTATTAATATTGGTGTTAATTTTAATGTTAAATATTGAATGTTAATGTTAATTTTAATACTAATATTAAATTTTGTCATGTCAGCTACCATGTCAGCAGACATGCCATATGCCTCATACTGAGAGATGTTTACAGCATCCAAATTTGTTGGGAGACAAATATGATTTTTGATGACTAAAACACTAGACATATACAAAAAGGTCCAATATGTATATAAGTGCACGAAAACTTTAAAAAAAATTATATATGAACTACTCCTCCGAATTTCAGTGGAAATAATGTTATCCATGTGGATTCGTCCATGCACGAATCAATTTTATTGAGACCTAAACTTGAACCCAAGATCTCCAGGTAATTCGAAGGTACGATATCAATTACGTCTTTCTTTAGCTAAAAATACAATCCTTGTTAACCAACCATGTTTCTTTTATAAAAGGAGACGAGCATAGCGCATTAAAACAGGAATGTAGCGTGAGGACATTGCTCCTCCATTTGGCACTCTTTGCTCCCAACAGACCACTTAGATATATTCTAGGAGTAATGCTATATGTACCTCAAAAACCATCATCACTCCATGTCCCTCCGCCACATGGCACGTTCTTATTGACCCAAGCAAATAGTGGAAGACATAAGCGAATAAAAGAGGGATACGTGATGGAGGGACATGGAGGGATGGAATTTTAGAGGTACATAAAGTATTGTTAAAATGTAAGAGTTGAGTCAAAGAATTTTCAAAGTCAATTGACAAACTTTAGAAATTACTCTTTTCTAAAAATTTTGAAACTCACTGTAGAAGTTAAAAATCAAGGGGCACCACTCATTAAAGTGCAACATCATCAAGTGGCGCCAAATTATTAGGTTGCACCATATCATTAGGTTACGCCAGTAATTGGTTGCACCAGTATCAGGTTGCGCCTAAGCCAGGGTGCACGAGCTCCACGTGGCAAGCATCCTCGAGAAGCTGTAACGGTTGCCATCATTACCGACAGCTCTGACAGCTCGTCAGTCGAAGAAAATTCATTCGAATCCCGCGCAACGCGGCGCTCGAGAAGATTTTGTCAGAATGTAATTAATGCTGACAGCTGGCCCGCACAAGTTGTCAAGTGGTGCACGAATTAATCAAAATATTACAAAAGACTTAGTCAAAGGCGCTGTAGGAGCGTAAAAAATGCTTCATAGACTGAGTCAAAGCGATAGAACTTTACCCTCAAAATGAGCTACTTTACGCCAGGGACAGATCAGCTACTTTACGTCAGGGACACGAAAACCATTTTATGCCAGGGACAGGCAGAGACAAATTGTCAAATCATGCATTTAATGCAAAGTAATAATGGGTCTGACATAAAATAGGATTCAAAGGGATTTGTTTTACACAAAAATCCATATTTGTCGTTTAGTATGTGGACTGAGCTACTTTTACGCTCACAAGATGGCTTCTTTTACGTAAGAATACTATATCAGCCTTTTACGCTCAAAGTTGACGTGTGCATAAATTTTATTTGGGCTACCTTTACGCTCAAGGTTGTTTTATCAACCACTTTACGCTGGAAGTCCATTTTAGGGCTATTTTACGCCTAGTTTACTACTTTACGCTCAGGGTATATTTGGGTAATTTTTACACCCTATCCTTTCTGATTAGTTTGGAACGTGGTTTGCCTACGTGGTTTTCATGCCACACATTTCGAAGAACGTGTGTACGTGCATCCTATTCTTATTGAAATCATGGGACACATGTCAACATATGGAGAGGATGACTTCAGTCATGGGTGGCAGTTATTAGCGTAAAGACAAAACTTTTGCTGAGTTTTATGCACAAAAAGCCAAGTCTATAAATAGACTTATTTTCTTATATAAAGGGACAAGCAGAGACAGAGGAGAATACATAAAGATCAGAGCCCAGAAACTTTGATTTTCCGAGAGCATTCTTCTTCAACCTTTCTTTCAGAACAGAGTGAAGCAAAGCAGGAAAGCATTCGACCTCGCCATCAGTGCCCAAGTGCGTCGATACCTTTCTGGTGACTTAGTTCTTCCAGTTGTTCATCTTCTAGCAGTGATCTTCATCATCATTGTATGGTCCAAGGAACAAAGTGATCGCCTTCAGATCAGACTTCCATAGTAATACTTCCCAGAACAATTTGTACTTCTTGTACTTTTTCTCATTTTATTTTCAAAAGCCAATTTTCAGGCATTTTGTTAAGTGAAATAAAATGGTGACTCTGCTGGGGACGACCTTCTCCTCTGACGAGGAGGCAATTGCTCAATACGATGCTGTGTCGATTGGATCGACAAAGAAGACTCTGGTTGTGCACTTCGACCAGACTGCCTATGAAGAAATGCTCCGGACTGGGGGTAGCACTCGCTGCTCCAATGTTCAAAAATCGTGGAAGGCGCAAAAAGTTTGGGTTCCTAAATCCAAAGCATCCTCGGATCTCCCTACTGTCTCTGCGGGCAAAGGAATCCTTCCTACTCCTGTTGTAGAGACTCCCATCTGTGATGAGGCAGTCTCTACTTCGGTGATATGCCATGCGCGTAAAAATAAGTCTCCCGTTTGTAACGTGGCAGACTCTCCAGTGTTACGCTCTGGGCATAAAAATCAAGTTTTATGCCCTGAGCGTAAAAATCAGGTTTTATGTCCTGGGCGTAAAAATCAGGTTTTATGTCCTGGGCGTAAAAACGTGTCTCCCGTCTATGACGCGGTAGACACAAAAAATTTATGTTCTACACGTAAAGGAAAATCTCCCGTCTATGATGTGGCAGATACTCATATTTTGCGCTCTATGCGTAAAGGTAAATCTCATGTCTGTGACAGTGTAGATAAAATTCACAATGATGCTTCTGCATCTAAAGTGAATGTACCTACACGCATGAAGCATAAAAATATAGTTGGTAAAACTTCTGTTTTCAACCAACAACCTTCTTACACTGCTGTACGCAAGGTACCAAACTTACAAATTATACGCAATGAAGATGGAGTCCTTCGTGCTCAAAAATCTCAGGATTTACGTGCGTAACTCCAAGCACGTAAAAATATACAGTTTGGTTCTGGGAATGCAGCCAGTAATCTTCTTTGTACACAAGGGACTAAACGTTTTTCTACCCCAAATGTAATAAAGAAGACTACTTCATCCACTCCTTCTAATTTACGCGAATTACAAATACAAAAGCGTAAAAATAGACAATCTCCCGTGACACTCTCCCAAGAAAATTATCATTGTGAGTGTCACCAGATTGTAATTAAATGTTGTTGTTTGGTTTCTAAACGATCAGTTTTTGATCGGTTAAATTTTAATGTGCCTCAACAACAAGATGATGAGTTGTCATATACATCAGTCAACATGGCATCTCATACCAACAGAGGACGACGTCCTAGACGAAATACGTCCCAAACTCCAGGTCAACAATAATTCAACAGACTTCTTGATTCCTTTGAAGGAGTATATCAGAATACTCGATCAAGAAGACAAAGACAGTTGCAGACTTCTGATTCAGAAGCTGGGAGTACTCAATCTTTTGAGTCTGAAACTGATAGTGTTGATTCATACCTCTATACTAATACCTCTATATCTTCAAGAGAGGTTGAATTCTATGCTATTGGAGATGAACCAGAGACGTCATCTGCTAATACAGAACAACGTCTCACTGCCTTTGAGCAATCACTGAAAGACATGCTTAACATGATGCAAAGCATGCACCAGATAATAACGGCTCAACAAACTGCTCAACCGACAGTAGTAACACCGGTGCAGGTAGCAGCACAAACTCAAGATAGTCAAGGGGCTGATACACCTTTGAATATTCAAGAGCCTGCTGTTAACCAAAATTCTGCATCTCCAGATCCATCATTCCAGAAGATGTACCATCTCCGGTGGGGGTTACGGTACATCCAACAACCATTCAATCAAATATGCTTCCTCAAACCAGTGAAGCTATTCAAGCAGTACGTGAGCTCAAAGCACAGTTTGAAGTTTTGAAGCACAAAGATCAGCTCCAGAGGTTAGGGATTAAGCAACCTTATCATCCTCATTGGAATGATGTACCCTTTCTACCAAAATTTAAACCACAATCAATGGTATTGTTTGATGGAAAGGCTTCACCTAGTCAGTATATCAATTACTTTGATATTATGACTGTACATTTACAGAAAAATGATGCTCTTCTCACTCGAGTGTTCATTGGGTGCGTGACGGGTTCAGCTTACGATTGGTATCGTAGTTTATCCGACAATTGCATTTCGTCTTTTGACGAATTTAAGGCAATATTTCTCTCCCGCTTCTATGAAGGAGGTATGGACATGAACATGTCCTCCTTAATAGAAATTAAACAAAAGGAGAAAGAAGATACTCGGACGTTCATTGAACGTTTCTGACAGGCGACTCTAAAGATGCCTCCTGGTATGCCAGATTCAGCGTTAATTGATACATGCAAGATGAATCTACGACCATCCATTACTGTCTTCACGGGTTCCCAATTCACAGATTGGGTCTCGTCTATTATCGCAGCAGTTTCTGCTGAGACCAATAGTAGGTTGGCTCGTGAACATGGAATGATCTTTGCCTCAGAGGATAAGGGAAAGAAAGGTAATCCTTCTAATAATTCTGGCAATCGTAATGTAAAAGGAAAGGACACCCTTATGGTTAATCTTTCCAAAAACAAAATGATGCCGAATAAACAGGAGTTTTCTAAGCCAAAAGAAGAATATTCTTTTGACGAGAGTGATATCCCAGGGATATTCCAATGTCTGGTGAAGAGTGGCAATCTCCAGATCCCGGAGCCAAAGAGGCCTAATGAGGTGAATCTGACTGACAATCCCAAATATTGTATCTATCACAGATACATCAATCATCCTACCAGGGCTGTTATGCCCTAAAGAAGAAAATACATGAGCTGATTAATGCCAATGCCATCTCTTTAACTAACGATGAGCATACGGTTACAACCAATATGGTTTCTCTTCAATTTAGAGATTTTCCTTCTCAACAAATACTAGATAGAATTGTTCCAATTCCGAAGACGATGATGAAGATTGTGAATATCCTGCCTGCCAAGGAAGAAAATAAAGGATTGTTGCCTCTTACATTAAAGAATGGTGAAATTATGCGGGTACATCCTGACTTAGTACCTAAAATGGAAGATGAAGGTAAAATTTTAAAATCTAGGAAAGGTAATAAAGTCAAAACCTGCAACATGATTTCTCATGTTATTCCAGATCATGATGATTTGGATCATTTATGGGATGGCATTCCTTTGGAAGATAGACTGAGAGGATTGAACATATGTCCTCCAAGTCTGGCTCCTTCTACCGAGCTCAAGCTTACTCATCAGCAGTGGCTAGCCATGAATAGTGTTCCCTTATATAGGGCACAACAAGTCTTCGCTGCTTATGAAGAAGCTCCTGTAGGGATTTTTTCTCGTATTCCGAATCCTTCTTCTCTCGTATCTACAGAGACTTCTATTCCTCATTCTCCTGTGTTGCAGAGATCTCTTCTTCTTCCTCTGTTGAACCACCTGTTAAAAGTCCGCTACCCACTCACTTGTACAGTCAGTAATCTGTCCTTCTCATGAAGAAAATGGATTATGACTTTCAAAAGGCAGAAGGTTTGAATTATGATAAAGGAATACGACTTCCTTTACAAATTCAAAGTCAAAAATCTACTGTTGGATTGGGTTCTGAGGTTCCTCATAACAATCCTCGTAAGAAGAAGGCTAAGAGAAGGTAGACTAAATCTTGCAATATGGTTCTTCCTTCTTCTGAGTCTGAAGAAGAAACCTTTGCTGGTACAAGATCTGAAAAAGAGTACCACAAAGATTATGAGGGATCCTCCAAAGATGCAGAGAATGTTAAAACACCACCAACTCAACCGTCTCCTGTTTCTGCTAAACCATCTGTGGTTGAAAAGGGAAAACAGAAAGCAGTAGGCTTTGACGTCCCATTGAAGTCTGCTTCCGGTCAGGGGGTGGTGATAAAACCCTATAAATTTGATATTCTAGCCCAGTTGCCAATACTCCGGCTAGACTATCTATCTTCGAGTTGCTTCACCTTTCTAAAGAAAGTCGCGAAACCTTGAGTGAAGCTTTGCTGCAAGCTGACTCCTGCTTAGCTCAATTCAAGACTCCTGATAATATACCAGTGTCATGCCCACAATGTCATAGTGTGATGGAGGTGATTCCTAATATTACCTTTACACAAGAAGATATGTTGTTGAAGCATAACAAGCATGACAGGCCTTTGTGCTATACTGGGTATATTGAATCCATTGAAGTTGACAGGATTTATATTGATCCTGGGTCTTCCATTAGCATAATTCTTCAAAGTATGCTAAGACCGTTGAGGATTCCTACTAGTGACTTGACTTACACTAGTACCACAATCATTGGATTTAACTCTGGAAAGAGTAAACTACTGGGGAAAATTCGTCTGAAAATCCAGATTGGTGATCTTCGAACGATGGCAACATTCTATGTTATTAATTCAGACGTATCCTATAACATCCTTCTTGGAAGACCGTGGTTACATGAGCATAACATCGTGCCTTCAACTCTCCACCAATGCTTCAAGTACGTAGATTCCCAAGGGGTTGTAAAGACTGAGTTTGCTGATATCAATCCTTTCAAGGGTGTCGAAGCCTATTTTTCTGATTCAAGGCTCTATAAACAAGAACATGAAAAGGAGATATCAGACATGGCTGAAGATCGATCATTTGTCGAAGATCAGTCTATTAATGAAGATTCACCAGAAGAGCAACCTTTGAAAATCAAAGTCAAAGGGCGAATTCAACCCCAACCTGTCTGCAATCAACCTCTGATGATCAAGGTTAAAGGAAGAACTCAAGCTTCATCTGAGGAATCAGTGAATGTTCCTGCTAAAAGCCAAGTTCAACCTCTCGTGATCAAGGTCAAAGGGCGTACTTTTCGTACGAATGATCCAGAGCCACCATTGATCGTTAATCTTGGCAAGTCTATGCAGAAGACGGATGATGGTCCGTTAATAATCAATCCAAAGCGTAGTAGTCAAATTGTAAATAATATAAATATTGATCATTTTGTACTTTCCGATATCAATGAAGATTTTCTTTTTGAGTATATGGCTGTCAAATTTGTTGAAAGAATGACTTTATCTTCTTATAATCAAAGTCATCAATATAAAGACGACATAGATACAGAGAAAACCTTATACATTCACAATAAGGAAAATTCTTTTCTACCTTATGTCGATGTTGGACCTTATGCTCAGAGGTTTCTAACATCTTATCCCTATCTTCTTCCAATAGCCGCTTCATCGCAAACTTGTGTAACTTATAGACGTCACGAGGAATCTTATTTCGTGATTCCGTCTGATAAGAAAAACAAGCGTTAAATTGTTTTGGCATGGCTAGAAATATCCCTGTTGCTCAGACAGATGATCTGAGAGATAAAGATAAAGGAAGAATCCGAATTGACAAATATAGTCAACAATCTCTCAAGATTATCTAGAATATGGGATATGATTTGAAGACTATGCAAGGTCTTAATCAAGGTAAGGGTAGATGATTACCATTAAGTGGTGATCCATTTTATCAGAAAACTCATCATGGGTTGGGATATGATCCGTCCCATTTGTTTAATGACGATATTTAAGATGAATTCTCTTCTAGGACTTCACAATCATCAGATTCGGAAGAAATCTAATTCATTGAATCCGATACATCTCACTCCTCGTGTGTTAGAAAAGGTTATTATGATGAATCTGAACAAATATTCTTAGTAAATATGGTTCAAACTGATGGTGAATCTGAACCATTTGAGAATGATCCTTGGGCTCAACAGATGGACACTTAATGGAAACTTCGTTTTGAACAACGACAACCACCTACAGAGGACGAGATTGTCCAGATTGATGTTGGAGATAGAACTATGCCTAAACCAATATTCATCAGTAAAGACCTTTCTGAAAATGAAAAGGAAGAGTTGATAAAACTGATCAAAGAATATATTGATATTTTTGCATAGAGTTATAAGGATATGCCAGGTCTAGATCCTAAAGTTGCTACTCATAAACTTAATATTCTTCCTAATGCCAAGCCTATAAAACAACAGCAACGGCATTTTCGACCAGATATGATGGATGCAATTGAGGCGAAAGTCAAAAAGCTGATCACATGTGGCTTTGTTCGTGAAGAACAACACCCCGATTGGGTTGCCAACATTGTTCCTGTTATGAAGAACAAAAAAGTTCGAGTTTGCATAGATTTTTGAGATCTTAATGCAGCTTGTCCAAAGGATGAATTTCCACTTCCGATTACCGATGTCATGATAGACAATACATGCGGTTTTGAACGTATGTCTTTCATGGATGGATTCTCAGGATATAATCAAATTAAGATGCATCCAGAAGATGAGAAGCATACTGCTTTTCGTACACCCCTTGGGGTTTACTGCTATACAGTTATGCCATTTGGTCTTAAAAACGTCGGTACCACGTATCAACGGGCTATGAGCAACATCTTTCAAGAACATCTACGGAAAACTGTTGAATGTTACGTAGATGACGTTGCTGTCAAGAGTCGATCAAAAGATGATCACATTCAAGACTTGAAGATAATATTCGATTTGATGCGCCAACATCAATTGAAAATGAACCCTACTAAGTCTTTTTTGGGGGTTTCCAGTGGCAAGTTTTTAGGATTTGTCATTACTTCTCAGGGTATCCATGTTGATCCTGATAAGGTTAAAGCAATTCTTGAAATGCGTCCTCCTCGTAATCTGAAAGAACTCCGTGGCATTCAGGGTCGCATTGCTTATATCAGGAGATTTATATCTAATATCTCTGGAAGATGTCAACCTTTCTCCCGTCTATTAAAGAAGGGTGTATCATTTGTTTGGGATGAAGCGTATCAGAAAGCCTTCAATGATATCAAACAATACCTTACAAATCTACCTATTCTGGTACCTCCAGTGGTAGGAAGACCATTTTTGCTATATGTTCGAGCTTTGGATCATTCACTTGGTGCTCTTCTTGTACAAAAAAGTGATATAGGGCATGAACAAGAGATTTATTATCTTAGCCAAATTATGGTTGGAGCTGAACACAGGTATACTCCTGTAGAAAAGGAATGTCTGGCCTTAGTTTTTGCTGTCCAAAAGATAAGACATTATGTGACATGACAGACTATTCATGTTATCTCTAGAATAAATCCTATTCGGGTATTGATGAGAAAACCAAGCATTCTTAACTCTAGGTTAGCTACCTGGATGATGTTGCTCACTCCTTATGACATGCTTTATGTACCTCAAAAATCAGTGAAGGGTCAAGCATTAGCTGATTTCTTAGCTGCTCACCCTATACCTGAAACATCGAAGTTATATGAGGACATTCCAGATGAAGTCATGGATTGCAACATGACTTTGAGGGATGACATCTGGCAATTATATTTTGATGGAGCATCATGGGTTGGACCTAAAGGTAATATCGTCTCTGGAGTAGGAATCGTCTTAGTTTCTCCTGATAAAATGGTCATATATCGTGCCTACTCTCTCAATGAGCCATGCTCTAACAATATAGCAGAATACAATGCTTTGCTAATTGGGCTCCAAGTACCAAAGCAATTGGATATCGAGTTCCTAGAAGCTTATGGAGATTCTCAACTAATTGTTAATCAAGTTAGAGGAACTTATGAAGTCAGAAATCCTGATCTCATCCCTTATCATCAAGTGGTAATCGAGTTGATCTTTTCTTTCAAAGGATTCTTCATCGAATTCGTACCACGTTCTCAGAATGTGGAAGCTGATGCTCTTGCTAGCTTAGCTGCAGACTTGGCTGTTCTAATTTGAAGACAAAACACCATTACTTTGTTGGACCGAGACTTATTCTGTGTCAAAAATAATCTGTATATTGAACAAAGTTATACTACAGAGTCAAGTTCCCAGCAGAAGGATTGGAGAAGTCCATTCATTGACTATGCGGTTCATAGGATTTTACCTGCAGATCCAAAAGAAGCTGCATCAATCAAGAGACGATCATTTCGATTTTACTATGATTCGTCTTTATATATGTTATATCGTCGTTCATACGATAGACTCTTGCTACGCTGTCTTTCAGAAAGTGAAACTAAACAGACACTCCATAAGGCTCATGATGGTGTCTGTGGTGCTCATCAGCCAGGTCCGAAGTTACAGGACTGCATTCGAAGAATGGGGTATTATTGGCCTTCCATAATAGCAGATGCTGTAGATTATGCCAAAAGATGTAAAGCATGTCAGATTCATGCTGACTTTATTCACCAACCGTCTGAATTTCTACATTCTACAGCAGCTTCTTGGCCCTTCGAAGCTTGGAGTATGGATATCATTGGTCTGATTAATCCTCCTTCTGTTAAAGGACATCGGTTTATATTTGCTATAACCGATTACTTTTCTAAGTGGGCAGAAGCAGTCCCACTTACTGAATTGAAAACATCTAATGTGATCAGCTTCATCAAACACCATGTCATTTATCGTTTCGGGATTCCTCGACGGATAATTCATGACTATGGACCATAATTTGCCAGTCAGGCATTTTATCGGTTCTGTGATAAGAATCGAATTCAAAATCTGGCTTCTACAGCTTATAATCCAGCTGCTAATGGTTTAGCCGAAGCTTTCAACAAGATGATCATTAAACTTCTCAAAAAGTTTGTCTCTTCTAATAAACGTGATTGGAATGAGAAACTTGGAGAATGTTTATAGGCTTATCGAACAACAGTCCAAACTCCTACTGGTTTTACACCATTCTCACTGGTTTATAGATGTGAGGCTGTCCTTCCATTGGAAATCCAGATTCCTATCTCTTCGAATAGCCATTGCTAATGAGCTAACTATAGAGAATAATGATCGCTTACGACTCCAAGAACTTGAAGGATTGGACGAAAAGCGTCTTCAAGCACAACATCATATTGAGCTATATCAAGCCCGTATATCTCGAACTTTCAACCGTAAAGTTAAAGAGAGGGTATTCAAGGTTGGCGAGCTGGTATTAGCTGTTCGAAGACCGATTGTGATGACTCACAAAAGCAAAGAGAAATTCCAAGCAAAATGGGAAGGTCCTTATGTAATTGAGACCGTGTTTTCTAATGGCGCCTATCGGTTATCAAAGCCCAATGGAGATCTACTCATGATGCCGATCAATGGCAAATTTCTTAAGAAGTACTATATATAAAAAAAGATAGAATGAAAATAAAAGTTCTTTTATTTTTGTTCTGAACAAAGGATTAAGGACGAGGATCACTACCTTCCTTATTGAATACATAGTCAGCCAATGCATCAAAGGCATCGTTGCTTGAGTTCATAAAAAATTTGCAGGCATCCATCCTCAGTACTTCTTCCTCAGGAGTTTTCCCTGGCTCTACTAAGAAAGCGAGGATGTCTTGTGGTGGCTTGGGCATAGAAGAACTTTCGCCTATTTTGGTTGGGTCTGACACAATTGGCTCAACGAGATGCGTCTCGATGACGTCCTCAACCTTCATGGAGACTTCATTCTTTTGCTGCACATCCTTGAAGACATTCCCGATAGAGGAATGGAAATAAGAATGAAATGTTACAAAGAGTTCTCACCTATTTATAGGTGAGATCTATTAATGGACTGGTCTTTAAAATTGAAAACAACTTTTCATTCCCGAAAAGACTTATCTATTCACTACATCAGATTCATCCATTTTGTGGAATTGAATTGACCTTCCCTTTTCCCGAAAGATGCGTTGGTTCATTTATTCTTTTATCAATATTTGTATATATCCTCTATGACACCTGTCTTCTTATTTTCCCAGCTACCAATGTTTGGTTAAGCTGGTAACTTGTCTCTTTAGAGAGAATTTTTAATCTTTTATCTTAGCAGTTGGTATAAAAAGTTGGATTTATTATTTATCATGTTATCATGACCTCTGAATAAATATTAAATCTGTTGTATTTTCTATCTATCATGTTCATTTGGCCTCTGAATAGATATTAATCTAGTTTTCTTTGAGTTGTTACGATCTATCATGTCCATATTACCTCTGATAGTGTTGTATACTCTAAAAAAAATGAAATTTCATTTATGTCTATATTACCTCTGGATAGATACAAATTATTGAGTTTAGAAGACTTGTCATTTCCATTCTCACTTTATCATCATAAAAGTCTATTACATTTCTTAGACTTTCTTACAAATCATAATGGAAATCTATTATATCTTGGATTTTCATTCTATACAACAACGATGACCTAATCGAGATCTATTTCTTCTTTGGATCTTCTTCATCGGATTCATTGTTGGTGTCAATTCCTTGCTGTTTGAGCCTCAATGGCGACCAGAACAGTAGGAATTAACTCTGGTCTTCTCTCTCAGACGAGAGGAGAATCTCAGAGTATGGCAGCCCGAAGATGCGTTGCTGCCAATACAATTGGTGGAGAAATGGCGGCCCTTCAGAAGAGATAGAAATGTATCCAACATTGGGATACGATTCCTAGTTTTGCCGTGAAAGAAACTCTACTACCAATTTATTGGGATAGAGTTGACTCCACCATCCAACTTTCCGTGTATAAAGGCTCTTCCTACCATCTGAGGAAGACCCTTTTATCCCACGAAGAGTTCTGAGTTGTCTGATTTGCACGTCAAAAGCGCATGAGCTCCCTGATGTTGATGTCAGAAGAATGCTCCTCACAGCATCCAAGTCGCCAATACCGGTTCTGGAAAAGTTCTTCAACCAAACTTCTACAGAAGACAGCAGAGAAAAATTGTTTTAAACAGAAGTATCATCGGATGCATATTAGCCAATTAAAACTAAAAACAGATGCTTACGCACCTTGTTTTGTCTTCAACAGGCGTACCTTATCTATAAGGTTTTACGCCAGTGTTTCATGTGCACTTAATCTACAAGGTTTTACGCCAGTGTTTCATGTGCACCTTATCAACAAGGCTTTACGCCCAAGGTTTTACGCCAGTATTTTATGTGCACTTAATCTACAAAGGCTTTATGCCAGTGTTTTATGTGCACCTTATCTACAAGGCTTTACGCCCGAGTTTTTACGCCAATGTTTCATGTGCACCTTATCTACGAGGCTTTACGCCTTTGCACTTGTGTCTCATGTGTTCCTTATCTGTCAAGGATTTGTGCTCATTTTCAGTAGGCGTGTCTTATCTATTAAAGATAGGCATCTATTTTCAACAAAAAGCTCAAAGACAGAGATTGTTTTATGAATCAAACTTACCATCAAGATCAGATGGTTCGGCTCTAAGAGTGGTTGAATCGATGTCTGATGACCGGGCGTACAGAGGAACGACATTGGAAAGCATCGTCATTATCAATCTCTTATTGGAGAATGAAATCTTGCAAATAGCTATCTTTGGAGAGAAAAGATGAGAATGAGAATGAGAATACATAAAACATTCTTTAACTCAGCTATTTATAAAGGGTCGAAGAAACGGTTGGCGTGAGCTTATTTCGTGAAAGATCCTAATAAAAGGCGCTCGTGACCACAGGACGGTTGCTACGTGTTGTTTTGTTTCTCTTGGGAATGAACAACCATTGATGTAGTTAAAATAGGTGTAGAATAATTCTATATACCAATGCACCACACGAATATAGATGAAATCAATATTAAGATTTTATTTTTATAAAAAAAGGAGTAGGCCCCTATAGATAAGTTGAAGTGTCATAATGCATAGATGACACTTCTACATAAAACATTATTTTTTCTTCTCTCCTTCGTTGGGCTGACGAAGGGAGGCACCTAACTCGTGCATGTTGTGGATCCCGGAACGACGTATCAGATTGAGGAATGCTTCTGCATCACCTGATCCTTCGTATGCAGTTGAGGGACCACCATTTATACGATCGAAGATTGCTGGAGTCAGTCCAAAGCACTCTAGAAAGTTACGTGCTCGCTCGATCTCTGTCTCTATGTCAATCCTGGAGCTCGGAGCCTTTTCTTTGTTAATCTCTTTCTTCGGTGCCATGACAGTATGAGGATGAAAAGTGAGAATGAAGAACTTCTCCTTATATATACAATCAAATCAACTCTTCATATTCCTTATGGGAAACTGATCATTATTAATGCAACTCGGAGAAATGAAGAGGCGTTCGAATGTTTCGAGAGAAATTTCATTATGACGGTTGAGTATTGACCGGTACCATTTCTTGACTTTTCATGTTCAAAGTATTTCGAAATTCTTGAAATCTTTTCAAATTCCTGAAAAGTTTGAAGGGGGATCTTGTAGGAGCATAAAAAATGCTTCATAGACTGAGTCAAAGAGATAGAACTTTACACTCAAAATGAGCTACTTTACGCCAGGGACAGATCAACTGCTTTACGCCAGGGACACGACAACCATTTTACGCCAGGGACAGGCAGAGACAAATTGTCAAATCATGCATTTAATGCAAAGTAATAATGGGTCTGACATAAAACAGGATTCGAAGGGATTTGTTTTACACAAAAATCCATATTTGTCGTTTAGTATGTGGACTGAGCTACTTTTACGCTCACAAGATGGCTTCTTTTACGTATGAATACTATATGAGCCTTTTTACGCTCAAAGTTGACGTGTGCATAAAGTTTATTTGGGCCACCTTTACGCTCAAGGTTGTTTTATCAACCACTTTACAAGGGAAAGTCCGTTTTAGGGCTATTTTACGCCTAGTTTACTACTTTACGCTCAGGGTATATTTGGGTTGTTTTTACACCCTATCCTTTCTGATTAGTTTGGAACGTGGTTTGCCTACGTGGTTTTCATGCCGTACATTTCGAAGAACGTGTGTACGTGTATCCTATTCTTATTAAAATCATGGGACACGTGCCAACTGTATGTAGAGGATGACTTCAGTCATGGGTGGCAGTTATTAGCGTAAAGACAGAACTTTTGCTGAGTTTTACACACAAAAAGCCAAGTCTATAAATAGACTTAATTTTCTCATATAAAGGGACAAGCAGAGACAGAGGAGAATACATAGAGATCAGAGCCCAGAAACTTTGATTCCCCGAGAGCATTCTTCTTCAACCTTTCTTCCAGAACAGAGTAAAGCAAAGCAGGAAAGCATTCGACCTCACCATCAGTGCCCAAGTGCGTCGATAACTTTCTGGTGACTTAGTTCTTCCAATTGTTCATTTTCTAGCAGTGATCTTCATCATCATCGTATGGTCCAAGGAACAAAGTGATCGCCTTCAGATCAGACTTCCATAGCAATACTTCTAAAAACAATTTGTACTTCTTGTACTTTTTCTCGTTTTATTTTCAAAAGCCAATTTTCAGGCATTTTGTTAAGTGAAACAGGCGCCAGTTGTTGAGTTGCGCCCACGCGTTACCTGACTAGTTATCGCCAGCTGGTCAACTTTTATTCAGAAGCTGGATAATGTGGCACACATTATACTAATCTCGAAGAACGTGTCTACTATACTGCCCACGACCACGCAAATCTCACTCAAACGATGCCACACGTCCCCAGTAGTTCAAGTAATCATTCACGCAACTGGATAGAAGGCGCGCAACCTGAAGTGCGCGCAATTCAAAAAATAGTTATTTCAGAAAATCTATCAATAAAGTTTTAAATCAGTTCTAAAGCATCACAAATGATCATAATCTACTGACAAAGTGCTGCATCTTCCAGAGGCTCGTGTCTTCGATATCACATCATCCACGGGATAAAGTAATCGTCTTCTGATCAGATTTCTACAGTTGTACTTTCCTATAAATCAATTGTACTCTTGTACAATTTTCTTAGTTTGTAATCATACTTTTATTTTTGTAAACAAAATGGCGACTCTGTTGGGGATAACTTTCTCCTTCGACGAGAAAGTGGCATCTTAATGTGATACCACATCGATCGATAAGATGCAGAAGACTTTTGTCGTCCAAGTCGACCAAACCTCTTACGAGGCAATGATCAGTACTGGAGGTACCAGGCGCACCACTGTTGCTGCTAAAAGCAAAGTGCGCACTATGTGGACTCCCAAGTCTTCTCGGCCAACCAAGGCTTCTGCGCAACTTAAGCAAACAGCTTCTCGGCCAACCAAGGCTCCTGCGCAACTTAAGCAAACAGCTTCTCGGCCAACCATGGCTCCTGCACAACTTGTGTAAATAGCTTCTCGGCCAACCATGGCTCCTGCGCAACTTACGCAGACAGCTTCTCGGCCAACCATGGCTCCTGTGTAAATTTCTCAAACAGCTTCTTGGCCAACCATAGATCCTGCACAACTTGCGCAGACAACTTCTCGGCCAACCATGGCTCCTGCACAACTTACGCAGACAACGTCTCAGCCAACCATGGCTCCTGCGCAACTTGCGTAGATTCCTTCTCTGCCAACCAGAATTCTTGCACAACCTGTGCCTACTATTTTTTCGACTCTGAACAAAGGGAAATGCCTTTTGGCTACTCCCTCATCTTCTCCAGTTCTGAACTTGGGGAAGAACCTATCTAGCGAGAATACTAGCGAGAACAATAGGAAGCGCCCTTTGGCCTTTCCTCAACCTGCGCAACCTGGGCCTGTGACCTTTCAGCCACAAAACAGAGGAAAACGCTCTTTAGCTACCCCTTCTTCAAAATTGAACTTGGCAAGAAATACACCTATTCCAGCCTCGTCAGAGAATAAAGGAAAGTGTCATTTGGTATTTTCTAATTCTTCTCCAGTCCTTGACTCGGTAGAAAGTATCTCTGAGGGTGCCTATACGCCAGTCAGTGTAAAAGCTCTTTTGGACAGGAACTCTACTCCTCTAAACAGAGACAATCAAATCTCTGCTAAGAAAGTGAGTTCTATTCAAACTAAATTTTCTATTGCTCAGTTGCGCCAGGTCAAACAGATGAGAACAGGTTGTACGACACAAAAAAGACTTCTGCCAAATCCCAAAAATGCAACTAAAGATCTTCCAACCTTGAGCATCTCAAGATCCAAGCAGGGTAAGCTGCTAGTATCTCAAACAGATACACAAGTAGCAGATCTACCTGATCTACGCACCTATCTCAACAGACGCCAGTCAACACCTACTTCAGCAAAATGCAAACAGCCTGCACCAGTGGCTAACTTGTGCCAAAAACAGACTTCTGAAGTCAAAAACTCCTTTACCTATGCTAATCAACTCAACACTTCCTTATACACTCAAGGAATGGGACATCTCAAGAATAGGAATCATGTTCCTAACATCATTAAAGAATATGTTCCTTCGACTTCTTCTCATCCTGATGATGTAACTGATCTCCGTGAAATTCTTAAACAGAAGCAGAAGATCACAAATCTGTCTCATCCAATGCATCCCCAAGAACATTACTTTAACCATCACCATGAGGTATCAAATACTGTTGTCAATCAGCTAAACGGTCGATCTTCGATCGTCTAAATTAGTCTCAAGTTTCTCAACCGATGATACTGGATGAAGATGAAATGTTATATGCCTTTGTCAACATGACGTCTCGAAGGACTGGGGGTGGAAAGCGCCCGAGACGCAATACATCCTGTAATCCCAGTCAACAATACTTAGGTCGGATTCATGAATCCGGCAAAGGAGTATACCAATATACCAGATCAAGAAGCCAAGACACAATCATTCAAAGGAATCTTCTTTCTGACCAAGAAACAATCGGTCAAAGGAATCTTCCTTTCGACCAAGAACCAATCAGCCAAAAGAATCTTCCTGATTCCAACCAAGATTTCTTCAGTCAAAAGGACATTTCTATTACTTATTCAGTGGTTGTTCCTTATGTGACTTTGATGCTGATAGTGATAGTTCTGAACGGACCATCTTTTCTACTAGCTCATCTTAAATATCTAGAGAAGTGACTGCTTATGAAATCACAGAAGATCATGATGCTTCCAGTTCTAATATTCAAGAGCAAAGAATTAATGCTTTGGAGGCTAGTTTGAAGAGCAAGGTTGAGCTGATGACAGGCATGCATGCTGTAATTATGACACAGCATACAGTTCCACCGGTCACGAATCTAATTTCGACCCAAGAAACTGTAACGACATCAGCTTCCGTCAACATTGGTTTGGGGGTACAGTCTCCTCATACCGCTTTCATACCTGTGCAAGCTATTCCAAGTCAATCTGGTGCTGGGGGTGGTACTTATCATGCAGTACCTCCTCCTAACATATCAAATCAATCCACTACTCCACAATCATCGGGAGATACCAATGAGGCCACAAAACTTTTACGTACTCAATTTGAGGCTTTCAAACAAAAAGATAGCTTGTAGAAGCTTGGGATCAAGCAGTCTTATCCTATAGAATGGAAGAATATAAACCTCATACTATTATGCTATTTGATGACAACACATCTCCAAGTCATAGCTCAATCACTTTGAGGTAATGACTGATCAACTACAGCCAAATGATGCTCTACTCACTAGGGTGTTCATCGGATGTTTAGCAGGTGCAGCTTACGACTGGTACCACAGTTTGCCAGATGATTGTATAACATCTTTCTCTGTATTCAAACAAATGTTTCTGGAATGATTTTATAAGGGAACAAATGACATGACTATGTCTGCTCTCTTTAAAATTAAACAGTGACACAATAAAACAACTAAACGGTTCATTGAACGATTCCGCCGTGAGGTACTCAAAATGCCTCTTGGAACTCCAGGTGCTTTGACTATAGACACTTGCAAGTCAAACCTGTTGCCTATAATCAGCATATAGACTAGATTGATACCGTTCCAGGGTTGGCCTTCATTCATAGTAAATGCTAAAGCGACAGAAAAAAGTGCTGACAAGTTCAAGCAATTAGGTATTCAGATGCCTAATCTTGACAAAGATGAACATGCTACACCAAATAACGGTAGCCGTCAGAACAACCGCAAGGGTAAAGAAACTTTGGCTATCAATGTCAAAGGCAAAGAAACTCTAGCCGTCAATATAGGTCAATTAACACCTACTCCAACGACACCACCACAGAGAGCACCATGTCCGAAAGAAGGATACTCTTTTGATGAAGATGATGTCATGAGTATCTTTGATTGTCTGATCAAGAGAAATAAACTTCAACTATCAGAAGCAAAATGGCCAGATGAAGTAGGTAAAATAGATCACCCTAAATATTATGTTTGCCACATATTTATCAGACATTCGACTCGAGCATGCTATGTACTTAAAGGCAAGATCCAGGAGATGGTTAACTCTGGTGCAATTACTCTCCATCAAGATGAAAAGACTGTAACGGATAACGTCGTCTCTATATAGTTTGGCAATTTTCCTGCTGAACTTGTGCAGGACGGCGTTATTCCCATTCCAAGAACTACTTTGGAGATTGTTAATCTCCCACCTACACGAACTGATGGTCATTCCTCTGTCCACTGATAAAGAGGAGATTATGTGGATTAATCCTGATTTATTGGCTGACTTTGAAACACCTTCTTTAAAGTCCAAGAAAGCAACCAAATACAAATCATGTCACATGACTTCGTTGGGTGAACATTGTCATCACCTTTAACTACCACTTTCACTTCGACGACAGATCCTCCTACTTTTTCCTCCCATTTTGAGACAATATTGTCAAAGCCAGAAGCCAAATATCAACCTGCTTTCCATCTGTATAGTCCACAGTCTCGTGAATTGATGACAAAGATGAGATATGATCTACAAAAGGCTCCCAGCCCGAATCATGAAAAAGGATCTCATGTACCTCTTTCTCTACATCTTTCGCACAACCAATCTCGTGTTGGTTTGGGTTAGTGGACAAACTCTTCACCTTGTCGAAAGAAATCTTCCAGAAGCAAGATCCAGGCAAAGAGTTGTAACATGGTGTCTTTCGAACCTGTATCCGAAGATGAGGTCTTAACTGGTACCAGGTCTGGAAGAATTTACTTGAGAGACTATTCAGAAGGTCAGAAGAACCCTGCTCTAGCTCTGGAGGCTCCTTCAGCATCATCTTCTCCTGCTTCCAATGTTCTATCAGTTTTATCACCTCCAGTGGAACCAACTCCTCCTAAACCAGGTGTGGCCGACAAAGGAAAGCAGTATGTCCGCTTTGATAAAGTATTAAACAAGACTCCAGCTCTAGGACTCTAGAAGCCATATAACTTTGATATACTAGCTCAGCTGGCTAATACCCCAGCAAGGTTATCAATTTTTGAGCTACTACGTCTCTCAAAAGAAACTCGAGAGACATTGAGTGAAGCTTTCATGCAAGCTGATACTTGTCTAACACTTCTCAAGAAGCCGGAGGAGGAGCCTGTAACTTGCTTTCATTATCATAGTTTGATAGAGCTAATGCCCAACATCACCTTTACACAAGATGATATGCTGCTGGAAGATAATCGTCATGACCGACCCCTATAATTTACGGGATATGTCAATACTATGAAGGTTGATCGCATCTTGATCGACCCTGGGTCTGTACTTAGCATCATGCCAAAGACTTTACTAGATGCATTAAAGATTCTGATACATAATCTTTCAACAACTATCACGACAATTTTAGGATTTAATTCTGGAAGAAGTGAACCTTTGGGAAAGATTCGCCTGAAAGTTCAAATAGGCAATCTTTGTACAAAGGTCACTTTCTACGTAATCGATAATCATGGCTCTTATAATGCTTTACTGGAAGACCCTTTCTGTATGATCATAACATTGTACCATCCACTCTCCACCAATGCTTCAAATATGTAGACGCCAATGGAGAGGTCCAGAAGGAAATAGCTAACCTAAATCCTTTCAGGGGCATTGAAGCATATTATAATAATTCTCGGATATACAAGGAAGAGATCATGAAGGTTGTATTGGCGATGGATAGTAAACAAGATCAGAAAGACACCTAAAAAATGTGCTCATAATCCAGTCAAAGGACGTACTACTTGTCCATCTTCTTCTCAGACATTGACTATCCATCTGCCCTCTCATAACAAACATCCTCCTGCTGTAAAAATGGAGCAGAGGGAGCTCACCTCTTTTGAGCCTCTTGTTATTGACCTTCGTCGTAACAAACCTTCTCCTTCTCCTCCTCTGGTTATCAACCTTACTATGCCTTCTGTTAAGGCCAAGAATCCTCCTTCTCCTCCTCTGGTTATCAACCTTACTAAGCCTTCTGTTAAGGCTAAGAATCATATTGTAAATGATGATGTACAAATCAATAAAGTAGAATCTCCTTTACAGTATACTGTTGTTTTTTTTATTATACTCGATGTTATTTAGAAATGTTAGATAACTTCGAACCACTTACAATAGGAGCAGTTCAACCCCTCCAAGACGAAGTATTTCTCGAGCCAATGCAAGAATCCTTCTTCTTAGTTCCTTCTAAGAAAAAAGATGAACTTTCTATTTTTTTAGTAAAGGAACAGAACATAAGATCACGCTCGATAATGAAGAAGAAAATCAAGATAATGGACGACTTCAACTACGTCGTTATATTCAACAATCAAAAGATATCATTCAAAAGATGGGCTATAATTTTAAAGCTGGTCTCAATGGTGGCAAGGGAATGCGAACCCCTATTCATATTACTGCTCCAAAAGGAAAGTCACAACAATATTACAGCAAAACAAAGCGGAGAATGGGCTATACCTCGACAATTCTGACTCCAGAAGCCTCCGAATCCGATAAAGAAGAACGGTCCAACTCTTCTGACTCTATTTTATGGGATTCAGACACCAGTGTAGGGCATGTGCATCGACTGACTCTATCTTCCAATATGGTAACTGTCGAGTTCTCGAAAGACGACGAAGACTTTGCCAAAGCCTCTGAATCTGATCCTTGGGCACAAAGGATGGATACTCAATGGGATCTTCACTTCGAGCAACGTAAGATGCCTGCCGAAGATCAGTTGGTTCAAGTTGATGTGGGAGACGAAGCCTCCCCAAGACCAATATTTGTCAGCAAAAGCCTCCCTGAAGCGGATAAACAAGAACTGATCCAAATTATTAGGGAATACATTGATGTATTCACTTGGAGCTATGAAGACATGTCGGGATTGGATCCCAAAATTGCTACCCATAAACTCAACATCCTGCCGAATGCGAGGCCAGTTAAGCGACAACATCGGTAATTTCGACCTGACATGATGGATGCCATAGAAGCTGAAGTCAAGAAGCTCATCGCCTGTAGCTTCGTCAGAGAAGAACAACATCTGGACTGGGTGGCTAATGTTGTCCCAATTTTAAAGAAAATAGGAAAGATCCGAGTCTGCATTGACTTCAGATACCTTAATGAAGCTTGTCCCAAAGACGAATTTTCTCTTTCGATCACTCATGTCATGATCGATAATACCTGCAGATTTGAATGAATGTCTTTTATGGATGGATTCTCAGGATATAATCAAATCAAGATACATCCAGAAGATGAGAAACATACATCTTTTCGTACTCCTCTCGGAGTATATTGCTATACTGTCATGCCATTTGGTCTTAAAAATACTGGTGCAACTTATCAGCAGGCCATGAGTACTATCTTCTGTGATCATTTGTGGAAGATTGTTGAATGCTATGTAGATGATATTGCCGTCAAAAGTCGTCTGAAAGAAAACCATATACAAGACTTGAGAACTATATTCGATCTAATACGCCAACAACAACTCAAGATGAATCCCACCAAGTCATTTATGGGAGTCGCTAGTGGCAAATTTCTTGGATTCGTTATTACCTCTAAAGGTATACAAGTTGACCCTGAGAAAATCAAAGCCATTCAAGAGATGCGTCATCCATGCAACCTAAAAGAGCTACGAGGATTCCAGGGACGACTTTCGTACATCAGGAGATTCATCTCAAATCTATCTGGACGCTGTAGACCGTTCACTCAACTCATGAAGAAAGGTGTGACTTTTATTTGGACTAAAGAATGCCAGCAAGCATTTGAAGACATAAAGCGGTACTTAATGAACCCTTCAGTTCTAGTGCCTCCTGTCTCTGGAATACCCTTCCTGATGTATGTTCGAGCAATAGATCATTCATTGGGTACTTTATTAGCTCAGAAGAATAAAGAGGGTCATACACAAGCTATCTATTATCTCAGCCATACAATGATCGGAGATGAACATCGATACAGCCCAGTAGAAAAAGAATGTCTAGCTTTAATGTTTGTTGTTCAAAAGACGAGACATTATATCACTTGCCAAACTATTCATGTTATTTCTGGAGTTAACCCTCTCCGGGTCTTGATGAAGAAACCCAGTACACTTAATTCCAGGATTTCTATATGGGCTACATTATTAGCACAATATGATATGGTTTATATTTCTTAAAAGTCTGTTAAGGGTCAAGCTCTTGCTGACTTCCTGGAAGCTCATCAAATTCCCGAAACATCTAAACTCTATGACGAGATTCCAGATAAAACTTTGGAATCCAATATGATTTCAGAAGAAATTCTTGCCCGGCGTATATTCTTTGACGGTGCATCTAGAATAGGACCAAAAGGTTCCATTGTCGCTGGAGTTGGAATCATCCTCGTATCACCAGAAGGATTAGCTATTCAAAGAGCTTATTCTTTAGAGGAGTCGTGTTCCAATAATGTGGCTGAATATAACGCTCTGCTAATTAGTCTCCAATTAGCTAAATAATTAGACATTAATTATCTTGAAGTATATGGAGACTCTAAATTGATTGTCAATCAGGTTAGAGGCACGTATGAAGTTTGACACCAGGATCTTGTCCCATATCATGAAGCGGCAGTTAGACTGGCTACATTGTTCAAGGGTTTCTTCATTGAACATGTACGTCGGGCCTGTAATTCAGAGGCCAATGCATTGGCTAATCTGGCGGCCGTATTAGCAATCCCAGTGAAAATACAACAGATGATTGTCGTCACTAATATAGAGTTATTTTGTATTGAGAATAACTCAAACATCGAGTTCAGCAATTCAACTGAAATCAATATCATTAGTGAAGACTGGAGAGCTTCTTTCATTGACTTCGTGGTATATGACATTTTACCTGAAGATTCTAAAGAAGCTACAATAATCCGTACGCGATCGTTTTATTACAATCATACTTCTAAGAACCTTTATCGATGAACATTTGGTGGTCTACTCTTACGTTGTCTTGTTGGAGATGAAGCAAAACAAATACTACGGAAAGCTCATGATGGTGTGTATGGTGCACATCAGCCTGGTCCTAAATTACAAGATCATATCCGACGTATAGGCTACTATTGGCCCACTATGGTATCAGATGCCATTGAATATGCAAAAAAATGTCGAGCCTGTCAAATCCATGCAGACTTCATCCACCAACCGTTAGAGTTCTTTCATCCGACTGCCGCATCATTGCCCTTTGAAGCTTGGAGTATAGATGTTATTGGTCCTATTAGTCCACCGTCGTCTAGAGAACATCGGTTTATACTGGCTATAACTGATTACTTTTCGAAATGGGCCGAAGCTATACCTTTATCTGAAGTCAAGACCAGCAGCATCATCAACTTCATTAAGCATCATGTGATATACAAACTCGGTATTCCTCGACGAATAATTCATGATAATGGACTACAATTCATCAGTCAAATGTTTACTCAGTTTTATGATAATAACAAAATCAATAATGTTGCTTCCACAGCCTACAATCCTGCACCTAACGGTTTGGATGAAGCATTCAACAAAACTATTATTAAGCTCCTCAAGAAATTCGTTTCTACCAATAAAAAAAACTGGAGTGAAAAGCTTGGAGAATGTTTAGGGGCTTATCGTACTACTATATGTACTCCAATCGGTTACACACCTTTCTCCTTAGTGTATGGATGCGAAGCTGTCCTACCATTGGAAATTCAAATTCCTTCCTTGAGGATTGCAATTACCAATGAACTCACAACAGAAAACGATGATCATCTTCGACTTCAAGAACTTAAAGCGTTGGATAAGAAACGGTTACTAGCTCAACAACATATTGAATTATATCAATACCGTATCTCCAAAGCTTTCAACCGAAACGTCTAAGTATGAGCATTCCAAAAAGGCGAACTAGTCCTTACTGTCAGACGTCCTATGACTATGACACACATAAGCAAGGACAAATTCGAAGCAAAATGGGAAGGTCCCTATATTGTAAGCAAGGTTTTCTCAAACGGATCTTATCAACTAACTGAAATGGATGCCCGAGTTGCTATGATGCCTATCAATCGAAAATTCTTAAAAAGTACTATGTCTGAAGGATATATAAAATATTCTTTGAATGTTGTACATATTAAAAGAGTTGATTTGTTCACTTTTCTGATAAACTCTTAAAATCTCTAGCGGAATATATCCATATCATATCACCTGATCATAAACCCAATCTTTTAGAACCCAATCGTTTTAGAATATATCTTATTTTTGAATCTCAGCTGATTTAAAGATAATAAACAAATACATTAATTCATGTTTGTATTGTCTCTGAATTCTATCTTATACATCAACGACTTATTACGTCCATATTACCTCTGATAAAGTCATCTTTTGAAATGACAATATTCTGACGATTATATTCAGTCACATCCACATTATCTTTGAACATATATAATTAATATTGTTATTTTCTTTTAGGAGATATGTAATGTCTGGTACCACTGAACATATTTTCCTTTTCTTATCTATTACATATATCTAATATAGGTATATAATAAGTAATAGAACCATAAAAAGAGCATTTTTATTGCAATAATATCCAAAATGTCAAAAAAGGGTACATCATTTTAAAAGACAAGAAGATAAAAGCTCTTATAAATTGCTTCATTGGGGAGGCTGAGTGCTAAGATCAATAATCAGTCATTTCAAATTCTCAGCTCTCTCTACTCTGGAATTGAGTATCCTTTGTCTAGCAAGAGCTCTCCCGGACTCTGGATCAAAACATTGCAACGACTCTGCTTGGCGTTCCAGCTATACACCTTCGATTTGGATGAGTACGTCCCGTTGCCTCCTCAAGTCATCGAATTGACTTGCAGCAATTTGATGCATCTCCAATACTTCTTCTTCACGTCGTCGGACTACTTTAATTGCTTCTTGGAGCCGAGCCAATTCAATTTCTAGTTCCCGGAGACGAACTTGATATTCAGCAGCTTCTTTTTCTTTCCCTGCAGCTTCAGTCTTATAGCACTCAACTGAAGAAGTTATCTCGACAGTGCAAGATTCCAACTCTGCAGAGCGCTGTGAGAAAGCTACCACAGAAGCTTCGAACTCCACTTTTCATTTTGTAGCCTTATGAGCCATCACCTCGCATTCAGCATCTGTAAGTTTCTGGATGTTTTTTCTTGTTAGATCTTTATAAGATTTGATTGATTCTTCAAGCTCATTCAAAATATGATCTAAATAGTTGACTCTATCCAGATCACCAATGTTGCGGATGGCCCCAATGATGAAGGAGGAAGGGCCCCTTACTAACTCATAAGGTTGGTCATTTTCCATGACCATTTGGATTAGAGGCTTCAGGGAAGTGAAGAAAGCATTAGTATAAGCTTCGACAACAACTTTGTTTATCGCTGAGATCTCCAGGGTAGCCACTTCTATTGGAATTCTTATTTCTGCAGTAGCTGGAGGAACTATAGATTGTACACCAAGAGACCCGAGTAATGGCATCATAGAAGAACTTCCTTCTCCATTTTGGGTCCCTATATCCAGGGAGCCATGGTCGAGCTAAAACTGAATGGGGTCGACGCAGCCTTTGCAAGTATCCCCACGGGACCCATTGTATCAAAATACACAGTCATTACATATAAATTACAGGAATTAAGGTAAATAAAAGTCAAAATTTTACCTGATCCTGGCAATACATATAGAGTTTCACGGGGCATGTCCAGATCAGAACAGAGCTAGGCCGTGGTGGTTTCAGACACAGCTGTCTGTCTACTTCCAGCTTCAAAACTGTCTGATAAGAAATGGCTGCTTTCGGCCCATGATTCTGCCTGGTTAACTGGGGTAATCTCCTCTACATCACTGACTTCAAAAATTTGATCAGTAGGGGTCTGAGTCTCTGCAACAATGTAGAAGCATGGAAAAGAATAAAGAAAGATCTATGCGGCCAGAGAGCCCCCTGCGGCTCAGAGAGTACATGCGGCTCAAGAATCCATACGGCTCGAGCGACTATGCGGCTTAAACAAGTCCTATGCGGCTCAAAGAGGAGCCACGTGGCCTACAAATAGCTCTCTCGTTTTGTATTAAATGCCTTGACGACTGACAGCTTTGACGAAGTGACAGTTCTGACACGAAGATATCATTATGACTCCCTCATAATGACGGACTCCTTTGGAAGCAAAGAAAATCTCTGACACGATCCTCCGAGAGTCAGAAACTGTCAAGCGGCCTTGACACGCGGACAGTTGTATACGGCTCACGAAGACCATCCCTATGCGGCTCACGAAGACCATCCCCATACGGCTCACGAAGACCACCCCCATACGGCTCACGAAGACCACCCCTATGCGGCTCACGAAGACTAGCTCCATGCGGCTCACGAGGACTATCTCCATGCGGTTCACTCATGCGGTCATCCACACTCATGCGGCTCAAATCATACCATGCGGTCCAAATGTTCTTGGGGGACCACTCTCAAGCAGCCTGGACACGTGGCCAGCCTTATGCGGCTCAATGAGGAGTAACCTCCCTGCAGCATAGATTTTTGCAATAGCTCGACACGTGGCATGATAACGGGGCACGTGGCATCAGATTAATCAAAATCTTTCAACAAATCCCAATAAAATATTGGGATCAAATCAGATCATTTACAAATAAGCAAATTGATGACACGTGTCAAGAAATATGAGGTTGGCATGACAAATCAGGAAGATTTGTGTCAATCAGCATTAATTACCCACAAAAGATTTGATACAATCACATTTATTGCTCAAATCTCGATGAGCGATCCAGATTTAATGATCCTTGGCCGCCGACTTTCAAGAATGGGCAATCATTGTAAACCCTAATGAGGCCCCCCACTCTTATAAATAGCAGGGTGCCATTCCCTTGCAAAGAGACACATACAGAGAGATATACAGAGATAGAGACAGACGTACATAGAGACATAGAGAGCCAGAGAGCATGAAGAGAGAGCATTTCTTCATCAACGCCAGTCAGTTCTTCTACAGAGTCCAAAAGCTGCAGCCGATCGTCCAAGGAGTAAGGCAGAGCGGCCGTGGCTTTCCCGAGCCTCTATCGTCACCCCCCAGAATCTAAAATAAATAATTGTACTTAGATTGTTGTACCTAGATTTTCGTCCCTAGGCTTTCTTTGTACAAGCGTGTTTGTATTGTGAAGTAAAAGTCCAGTCCTCCGATAATTGTTCCGTCCTTTTATATTTCATGGCAAACACGATGGCGACTCTGCTGGGGACAAACTTCTCCACGGCTGAGGAGTTGGTGACGCAATCGGATGCATCCAAACTTGGCTCCACGCAACAGAAGATGGTCGTCCGCTTCGACCAACAGGCGTTTGAAGAAATGCTCTCTGAAGGAAGTGCTGGCTCGATCCAGAAGCGAACCCGCATAAAGAAAGCTCGCTGCAAGTGGAGGCCAAAATCATTTGCTCCTCCACAAGATCTGGACGGGGTACTCTCGGCTACCCATGACGGCGAAGGCGATTCTCATACGGCTCCATTTCGAGCCGTAGAGGACTCTGCTGTCCCCAAGTTCGGCAGAGGAAAGCACTACGATGCTGGACTTGCAGGGATAAAGAGTAGTTCTATGTGCCCCAAGAAGAAGCCGAACACTCATGTGGCCAAATCTGTCAACCACATACAGGAGGCTCATGCGGGTGCATCTGCCAGCCGCATGAAGAAGGTCTGTGTGGCCAGACCATCCAGCTGCATAAAGAAAACTCATACGACTGAGACTGCCATCCACATGAAGAAAGCCTATACGGCTACGTCTGCCAGCCGCATGAAGATGGTTGATGACAGCAGCATGACGCCCACTCCACGTGGCTCTGTCTTCGATCGCCTCTTCTATGGTCCTGATCTCTTGTGCTCCCAAGAAGATATGTATGACTCTCTCCAGCATTACCTAGACTCTTCCTACTATGTGCCCTTACGCACTAGAGTGAAGAAGTCTAGGGCAGTACGAGCTTGGCAAGCTCGGTCCGCTGATCTGGTCTCTGACCATCCGAGCGTCTCACATACTGTTATGCGGGCCTCAGATGGGAAGTTGTACAGAACCACTCGAGTCCAGCCCCCGGTGGTAAACAGACAGAGAGGTTCGCAAAAGTCTCCCAAAATCTAGGGAGCAGACATGGTCGATCCAGACCCATCTGACTTGCGTGAGGCCATCCTCCACAAACACAAGGAAAGAGAAAATACATCGGGGTGTAAAAAGTCCTCCCACGGACGTCACTGCACACAAGTCATCGTCAACTACTGCTGCAGTAACGCGATAGTACGAGAAGACCGGCAGTCTATCTTTCAAAGACTGCAACAACCGTCTTCAGAAGACGAGGCACGTCCCGTCGTCTCCTGCAACTCTGCTCAGAAAGTCCCCGTCGATGGGAGAGGGAAGAAGACAAATGTTCCCAGCCCGAAGGTTTCAACCACTTTGACTAAAAGACTGTCGTCTAAGCGGGTGTCCACCACCGGAGTTTTCTAAGGTACTCGTTCTAAGACGAAATCTGCTACAGTGGGAGGTTCATCGTCCACAACACTGAGGGTTGCTGGGACTGGAGGCAGCACTCCTCTGAACCTCCAAGACAATTCGATGTTCCAAGAAGAGGAGTCAGGGGAGGCAACTCTCCCATCAGATGCAGCAAACCCCGACATCCCCGAGGACGTCCACAACTCCCAAGACGAGGCAAACACGGAGACTGGGGGTACTGTTTCTTCCGAGTCCGAACCAGAAGAGAACATACCCACATACCCCGATGACTTCTCACTACAGGGGTATGATTCGGAGGGCGCTTCCTCCACCGCTCCGTCCATCTCTCCTCACGTAAAGACGGTATTTATGACAAACAGCAGCCAAGGTGGTTCCAATGATCACCAACGTATCGACACTCTCGAAGCCATATTACTTGCCTTGGTCAAATCTGTGGACGAGATCAAAGCGGCCCTTCCAACTCTGTAAGGAGGGATGCCTGGCCAAACAAGCGCGGGACCTGCGGTCAATGCGGACTCGAATTCGGCGACACCGAACCTGGGCAACAATCCTCCTGAAACAACGGCCCCCACCGCCATGGATGAGGCTCGCGAAGCGAGAAGAGAGGTCCAGGAGCTCCGAGCCATGTTTCACGCTTGAGAAAATTCTCAAGACCTCAGAATACGGCAACTGTACCCTGCTGCCTGGAGGGACGTTCCATTCCCACCAAGATATAAGTCGTTCAATATCTATCCTTATGATGGCAAGACCTCAGCAAGTCGGTACATCACTTACTTCGAATTCACCACCGACCATCTGCCCCATGACGATGCCATTCTCACACGATTATTCATCGGAGCATTGGAAGGGGTCGCCTTCGACTGGTACTGCAACCTGCCAGACAACTGCATCTACTCCTTCGTCGGCTTCAAGCGCATGTTCTTGGAGAGATTCTACGAAGTAGGACAGGACATCACAATGTCCACCCTCATGGACGTCATCCAAGGGGAGAAAGAGCTAACAAGGAACTATATCGAACGGTTTCACCAAACCGCAATGAAGCTGCCATCTGGAAATCCGGATTCCTCCTTGATTGAAATTTGCCAAAAGAGATTGCTCCCAACAATCAGTCTCTGGATGGGCAAAAGTCAATTCAAGGACTGGAAGACGTTCATCATCAGTGCCACAAGCGTCGAAGAATGATTGAAGAAGGCTCGCCAATTGGGATTGCACATCTCGGACGGAGAGAACAAGGGCAAGCGTCCTAATACCAACAACGACAATGGGGGTAGCCCCTCCAACAATCAGGACAACAGGGGTAAGCAGGCTATGGTGGCCGACACAGTACAGAAACCTAAGCCAAAGCCGACAGACAAACAATGGCTGCAAATCACTTACTCCTTCGAAGACGGTCACGTCAAGCCCATCTTGGACATGCTCATACAAAGAGACAGAATTCAGCTTCCTCCACCAAGACGGGAACCTCGGCCAACAGACATAGAGAACCTAAAGTACTGCTATTACCACCGCTACGTCCACCATGCTACATACGACTGCTACCAACTAAAACGGTACATCCAAAATCTCATCGATTCGAACGCTCTGGCCATCGATTTCGAGGAGGTAATAGTGGTAGCCAATATGGTGTCAGTATAATTCGGCAGCTTCCCTCTGACGGAAACTTAAGACGGTGTGGTCCCCATCCCTCTAGCGACTATGGAGATTGCTAATCTTCCACCTCCCCGAGATCAGGCCGCTGGTCTAGTGCCTCTCACCACATTACATGATGAGGTCATATGGGTCCATCCAGACTTGGTATCAGAAGTGACTCAGCCCATACCACCTTCCATTTGCAAGAAAAAGAGTAGAAAAGTCAGGTCCTGCCGCACAATCTCGGCAAATATCGAAGAAGCTACAGCCATCGTCACTCGATCTGGGGCCCAATCCCAACCTGTGGCTGACAACTCGGCTGAAGATCATCAGCCCGCTACAACTGACGCTCTAGGACCGGCTCAGCCTCCGACGACCGACAAGCCTAGGCCGAAGGAGACTCGTTTTGACAAATCCCTCCGAAAAGAGGTACCGCAGGGACTGGAGAAGCCCTACAACTTCGACATCTTGGCACAATTGGACAACACACCGGCCAAGTTATCATTATACGAACTTCTGAGACTCTCAAAGGATGTTCGTGCGACTTTGAGCGATGCACTCCAAAATACCGACGCATACCTGGCTCAGGTCAACCTCACGGGAGAGAACCCGCCTGCAGTTCTCCAAGACAGCGCCTACACGGGAGCGATGCCCAACATTGTCTTCACTCCGCAGGACATGCTCATCAAAACCAACCTGCACGATCGTCCGTTATACTACACTGGATACATCGACGACGTAAAGGTGGATCGAATGCACATTGATCCTGGCTTTTCCATAAGCATTATCCCGAAGGGTCTGCTACATCATCTCCGCATCCCAATGCATCGTCTGACGCCTACAAGCACTGCCATCAGCGGTTTCAATTTGGGCAGGAGCTACCCAATTGGGAAGATTCGTCTGAAATGTCAGATTGGCGATCTCCAATCAGAAGTCACCTGTTACGTTATAGATGCAAACACTTCTTACAACATCCTCTTGGGGTGCCCGTGGATTCACGATTATATGATCGTGCCGTCCATGCTGCACCAGTACTTCAAATATGTTGACAAATACGGCTTCGTGAGGACGGAATTTGCCGACATCGATCCCTTCAAAGGGGTCAAATCCTACAACTCCGACTCATGCCTATACGAAAAGTCGAAAAGGCACCTTGATGAAGGAGATGTGCAAGCTCGTACCGAGACAGCCACAGGATCAGAAGAACCTCTGACGATCCACCTCCAAGCTCGCAAACCTGACAAGTCTGCACCCGTTACAGCCACTCTGCATAAGGACGCAATCAGCCTTTTGGCACAAGAAGAGCAAATGATAATTCGGCTGCCAAGGTCTGACCAAGTGCCAAGACCCACAACGGAGCCACTGACAATCAGGCTGCCGAGAGTCGGCCAGCCGCAAACGGAGAAGCTCAATCCCTCTAACAAGCCAATGACGATACGCCTTCCCAAGAAGAGTCTTCACCCCGATGCAAGGTCTAGAACTTCTAGCGAACCAACCACTCCCCGCCCAGCATCGAGTACCAAGTTGGGGGTCGCTAGTCTGCCAACAAACTCCACGCTCTGCTCCACCAGCTGAACCCTTGACGATCAAGCTGCCCAGGTCGTCTTCTATGTCTTCATTTATACAGGGGGTAGCCGAAGAGGAACCGGAGCTAGCCAAGTATGTGGCTGCCCATACTGATGTTCCCTCCGCAGATGATGTAATCCCCCTAGAAAAGATATCTTACTTCATCAATAAAGGGCTATCTTTGAACTACCTCGAGCTTAATAAGCTTTGTACAATGTATGCTATGGAACATGGTATAGGTACTCACCTACACACACAGGTGACAAATGTGTACACTGCAATCCAGCTTACTCCAATAGAAGACGCTTACCGCATAATCGAGGGAGGGGACCATCCAATCATCTTCGGCCGGAAGGACGATCCGCATCCCTTCACCATAGAAGAAGTCAACCTCGAATCAGATGTCGGGAGACTGCCTCTGTATCTTTATAGCCCCCAATCCAAATATCTCATGCAAAAACAGGAGTATGATCTGGAGACGATGCCAGGCTTGAACTACGGTACTGGACGACGATTACCTTTGAAGCCACCGGTCCCGGCTGGCAAACCACGGGACTACTATAGCAAGACTCGATGTGGATTAGGGTATGTTACACCCACAACGATCCCTGAAAGCTCAGATGAAGAATGTGATTGGCATTCACATTCAACCGGGTCACCAACTTCTGATTCGGATACCAGCATCGAAGATGTATTCAGACAAGTCCTGTCAGTCAACATGGCATTCGCCGACGCCTATGAAGAAGATGAAGACATCCATGAAATCCTCGAGTTAGAGCCGTGGGCCCAACAGTTGGATGCACAATGGGAAAAACGGTTCCAACAAAGAGAACCTCCTACTGAAGATAAGGTTATACAAGTGGATCTCGGCAACGAATCTTGTCCAAAACCGATCTTCGTCAGTAAAAGCCTAACAGACGAAGAGCGAGAATCGCTGCTGGAACTTGTCAAAGAATATATTGATGTGTTCGCCTGGAGTTATGAAGACATGCCGGGGTTAAATCCCGATATTGCTCTTCATAAACTCAACATCCGGCCGAGTGCAAAGCCAGTCAAGCAACAACAGCGACGCTTCCGTCCGAGCATCATGGATGCGATCGAAGCCGAAGTCAACAAACTGATAGCCAGTGGCTTCATACGTGAAGAGCAACATCCCGACTGGGTCGCCACCATAGTACCCGTCCTCAAGAAGAATGGGAAGATTCGAATCTACATCGACTTCCGCAATCTGAACGAGGCATGCCCCAAAGATGAATTCCCCCTCCCTATCACGGACATCATGATTGACAACACCTGCGGCTTCGAACGTATGTCATTCATGGATGGTTTCTTGGGGTATAACCAAATCAAGATGTCTCCTGACGACGAAAAGCATACATCATTCCGAACACCGATTGGCACATACTGCTACACAGTCATGCCTTTCGGTTTGAAGAATGCCGGCACCACGTATCAAAGAGCCATGAGCATCATCTTCAGAGACCACTTACGCCAGACGGTGGAGTGCTATGTTGATGACATTGCCGTCAAGAGTCGCTGTAAGGGAGACCATCTGCAGGATCTGAGGACGGTATTTTACCTGATGCGAACGCAAAATCTGAAAATGAACCCTACGAAGTCCTTCCTGGGCGTATCCAGCGGGAAGTTCTTGGCTTTCATCATCACCGTCCAGGGTATCCATATAGACCCTGAGAAGACAAAGGCAATTATGGAGATGGGTCCCCCGAGAAATCTCTGCGAACTCAGAGGCCTTCAAGGGAGGCTAGCTTACATCAGGAGGTTCATTTCTAACCTCTCCGGGCGATGTCGACCATTCATCCATCTTATGAAGAAAGGTGTCTCATTCGTATGGGACGAAGAATATCAGCGTGCCTTCAACAGCATCAAAGAATATTTGTTTTATCCTCCAGTCCTGATGGCCCCGGTTGCTGGAAAACCATTCCCGCTCTACGTACGAGCAATGGAATATTCCTTCGGTGCTCTGCTAGCATAAAACAACAATGCAGGCCATGAGCGAGCCATATATTACCTCAGTCAAATGATGATTGGGCCAGAGCACCGATATACCGTCGTGGAGAAGGATTGCCTCGCCCTGGTGTTCGCCATTCAGAAGATGCGACACTATGTCACTGGACAAACCATATATGTCATCTTATGAGTCAACCCTCTGAGAGTCCTTATGACTAAACCAGGGGCACTCAGCTCTCGCCTCGCTACATGGGCAGTATTGCTGTCCCCCTATCATATGATCTTCGTCCCACAAAAGGCTGTTAAAGGTCAAGCCCTGGCAGACTTTTTCGCAGCCCACCCAGGCTCGGACTCATCAAGAATATATGAAGAAATACCAGATGAGGTCGCCGACTCGCATGCAACCTCTCACGATGATATATGGCTAATATTCTTCGACGGCGCCTCAAGGACCGGACCTAAAGGCAACATCGTCGTTGGAGTCGGGGTGGTGTTGGTCTCCCCTTCCAGATTGGTGATCAATCGGGCTTACTCTCTCACAGAACCCTACTCTAACAATGTGGCCGAGTATAACGCTTTGGTCATTGGCCTCCAACTAGCAAGAGAGCTGGGGGTAGAATATCTTGAAGCATACGACGATTCTCAGTTAATCGTCAATCAAATTCGGGGCTCATACAAAGTCCGCCACGAAGACATGATCCCCTATCACCAAATAGCGATCAACATAATCTCATCGTTCGAAGGGTTCTTCATCGAGCATGTTCCCAGACTCCGAAATATCGAAGCCGATGCCTTAGCCGGCCTGGCCGCTTCCCTAGCAGTGCCAAATCATACTCATCAATCGGTAGATGCGATAGGCCACGAACTGGTCTGCCCCAAGAACAATGTTCAATTGGTGGCAAGTTATTCCGCTCAGACGATCGACGAAGTCCCAGATTGGAGACAACCATTCATTGACTTCGTAGTCTACGACATCCTGCCCGAGAATCCAAAGGAAGCCACTTCCATCAGAAGGCGTTCTCTCAGATTCTTCTACGATACAGAGACAAAAATGCTGCATCGCCGATCCTATAATGGATTATTGCTTCGGTGTCTGTCAAACGCAGAAGCCAAAGAAGCCGTACGAGAAGCTCATGACGGTGTCTGCGGGGCCCATCAGCCTGGCCCTAAATTGTAAGACCGTCTTTGCCGAATGGGCTACTATTGTCCTACGATGGTGGCAGATGTGATAGACTATGCAAAAAAGTGCAAAGCCTGCCAAGTCCACGCGGACTTCATCTACCAACCATCCAAATTTCTACATCCGACAGTGGCATCCTGGCTATTCTAAGCGTGGGGAATGGATATCATCGGTCTGATCACTCCACCTTCTTTCCGAGGACATCGCTTCATACTCGCAATCACAGATTACTTCTCCAAATGGGCAGAAGCTGTCCCGCTTGCAGAAGTAAAGACTTCAAACGTGATCAGCTTCCTTAAGAATTACGTCATTTATCGCTTTGGACTGCCTCGAAGGATCATCCACGACAATGGTCTACAGTTTGCAAGCTACGCCTTCTATTGGTTCTGCGACAAGCACCGCATCCAGAATATTGCTTCGACGCTATACAATCCAGCAGCAAATGGGCTGGCATAAGCATTCAACAAAACCATTATTAAGTTACTCAAGAAGTTCGTATCGTCCAACAAACGCGGCTGGAACGAGAAGCTTGGTGAATGCTTATGGGCGTACCGTACCACGATCCGAACAGCCATAGGGAACATACCATTCTTCCTGGTATAAGGGAGTGAGGCAGTTCTCCCATTAGAGACTCAAATACCCTCACTCCGCGTTACCCTCACTTATCAATTGACGATGGATGATAACTACTGACGCCGACTGCAAGAGTTAGAGGCCTTAGATAAAAAGCGCCTCCTGGCTCAGCAAAGGATCGAGCTATACCAAGCACGCATCTCTGGAGCCTTCAACAAGAAGGTTAAAATCAGAACATTCCAAGTGGGCGATCTCATTCTGGCAGTCCGGAGGCAGATGGTCATGACTCAGAAGACCGCCGGCAAGTTCCAGCCAAAATAGGAAGGTCCATTTATCATCGAGGCTGTATTCTCCAATGGTGCTTACCGCCTCGCAAAACAAAATAGAGACTTGCTTATGTTGCCCGTCAACGGCAAGTTTCTAAAGAAATATTATGTCTGAACGACATATTCCAGATTATCGAGTTATGTACCCGCTGGTGCCGCTGAACTCACTTTGAGAATATTCCAAATTATCGAGTCATGTACCCGCCGGTACCGCTGAACTCACATCCACAACATTCCAGATTATCGAGTCACGTACCCACTGGTGCTGCTGAACTCACATCTACAACATTCCAGATTATCGAGTCATGTACCCGCTGGTGCCGCTGAACTCACACCTCCAAATTCCGAATTATCGAGTCATTTACCTGCTGGTGCCTCTGAACTCACATTCTGGTCACTCTTTCAGATAGTAAGTCATGTATGATCATACCTCTGAACTTTCTTCCTAGAAGAGATCCTCCCTCATGATCCACTACCCGTACTCCCAGTGCACAAAAAGGGTAACCGATCCACAAATTTCTAAAACGGCCATGTCCTCATTACCTCTGAGTCGTTTTACTTTCGCCAAAAACAAATCACCCCTTGCATAGAACTTCCATGTCCTCATTACCTCTGAGTCATTCTATGTACCCTCCTTCATTGAGCCCACTCTTGTCATGTCCTTATTACCTCTGAATGGGAAGGCTCCGTCGAAGAAACCTTCATACTTTCCATGTCCTCATTACCTCTGAGTAAGTATGATGATTCCCTTTCGACTTATTATCTGTACCCACAACCGGAGTACACCAAGGATAATAGGTCCACAAATATTCTCTGCTGAGTCCGCTTCTGCCATGTCCTCATTACCTCTGAGCAGGAAGACTCCACGGTAAAACCTCCGTACTTACCATGTCCTCATTACCTCTGAGTAAGTATGTTGGTCCTCTCTCGTCTTATTATCCGTACCCTAAACTAGGGTACGCCAAGGGTAATAGGTCCACAAGTGTCCTCTGTTGACCACAAATATCCTCCGTTGAGTCCACTCCTGCCATGTCCTCATTACCTCTGAGTAGGAAGACTCCACGGTAAAACCCTCATACTTGCCATGTCCTCATTACCTCTGAGTAAGTATGTTGGTTCCCCTCCATCCTATTATCCGTATCCTAAGTTAGGGTACGCTAAGGGTAATAGGCCCATAAATGTCCTTTACTAAGTCTCTTAGTACAGGCCCACCATTCCTCATCATGCCCCGGGAGCCCAGTTGCTCCATGGCATTCGATATCCCGATACTTGGAGCGTCCATGACCACCTTGCCGTGGAACTGTTCTAAGTATCCCCAGTCAAACTTGTTATCCGTACCTAAAACCAAGGTATGCCAGGGGTAACAGGTCCACAAACAAGTCCCCCATGCGGGGCAAACATTACCACAATACCACAGGCACAACAAGCAATACAAATGAAGGATAGAATGGAAAGTACTCTTTATTTGAAAGACGAAAAAAGTATTACATATTTTGGGACCACGTCCCTCTCAAAGGAAAAAAAAGGAACAAAACAAGAAGAAAAGGCCGACTATAGCTCGGCATTACACAACTCCAAGAGGCGGTTTCTCACCAAGGCAGTACCCCCCTCAAGCCTCTGTCTAGCTCGTCACTCAGCCTCCTGAGACAACCGCTCCCCATTATCCAGATCCGTGAGTGCCCGACAGTCGTTATCCAACTTCTTCAGAGCCACTTCCAAGTCAGCCGAAGCTTTATTGACATTATCAGCTTCCTGGATAATCAGCCCTCTGTCGATCCGGGTGGCCTCGAGCTCAGACTCAAAGAAAGTTAACTTCCTCTGAAGCTCAAGGATCTGCTCCCGCGTATCAGCAATCCCGCAAGAGGCAGTTGCTTCCCGAGCAGTAACGTCTTCACTCTCATGGCTCAATTGATCATATCGATCAGACAGTGCGGAGATCCTTCAGTATGGCTGGCCTAGTTTTATCCTGAGCTGCCTTCGCCTTCTCTATAGCAGTTGTGAGGGAGACGCGCTCCTGATCAATAGCAACAGACAGATCAACCTGCCGCAATACCTGAAGCTGGGCCACCAGTTGATCAGTCTCCAGTAATTTTGATTCCAGAAGTGCAGCCACCCCTGCCCCACCAGGAAGGGCCTTAAGGATATCGATTTGACCCTGGGCGCATTGTCGGGTCAAGACGAAAGAGGTTCCTCTGTCCACAGTAGCTCCTATCCCCTTTTTAAGTGACAATAAAAGCTGTCGACCACATCCTGTAACGATTCGTCCAGGACCTCTGTAGAGGACGACGTCAAAGGGAGCGTGGCTGGCAGCATCGAAGGAGTGGTGCTAGAACTTGCCACCAGGGGGCGACTTTCGAGCAGAACGATGCACGGATAGCAGCTAACTCTTTCTCTTCCACCCGAAGAGCCTGGACGCTTGGCAGGGCAGAGAGGTCGACTCTCTGGGCCGCCCGAGCAGAGGAAGACACGAGGACCATCGTCCCCTGCCCCGATTGTCCCATCACCGGACTTGCCGAACTCGAGCCCGCAAGAGAACCATCAAGACGAGCCGGAGGGAGAGGAGGTACGCCCCTCTCCGCCAGTGCCCCTTCTATAGAGTTTGTCTCAACAAGGCCCATCCTCGGTACGAGAGAGGCAGGACCTGCAGTCCACGATAATGGTCAATCGACGTGACCCGAAGGATGTGATCATAGAGCAGATAGGCCTCCTCGCAAGTTAAGATTCGGCTTATCTTACCGGGAGAGGAGCATCGAGGCTGCACCTCGTTTGCAGCTGGCAGGGTCTCCTCACCCGCGATCTCCAAATTAAATCTGGCCGGCACCCCTGACCCGGCCACCTCAGAGGGAGAGGCAACCTGATCAGCATCATCTGGACAGAATTCAGCAATTTTAGGGGCAGGCTCACCGGAGCCCCCGTCATCCCGAGTCACGATCTTAGCTACTCGAGAGTCCTCTTCTTCTGATGCCTACAAGAGGGAAAGAGGATGATTAAAACCAAAGATAAAAGAAAGGAAGGACCGGTAGTAACTTATTCACCTCTGATGCGGTGTCAATTTCTTTGCCTCTTTCCTTTATAGTTAGCCCACGATGTCTGGTCGCAGCCAGTTTCCGAGAGCGAGGAATGCCGCCGACAGGAGAAAGTTGCCTGCTACGCTTTCGTGTAAGACCGAGTACAAAGGATGGCTGATCAACCACTATCTCATCTGGTAAAACAGGCGGCTGATCTGCCCCTACATCTGCCACCGGAAAGGAAGGGCCATCTCCATCAAGCTCGTCGCCTTCGTCATCTGCAGCATCGGAGTCCGAATTCGGTACCTCGACTCTGTTCTTCCTCTTCTTTGTCTTGGCCCCCTAGGAACCCTCATCCAGGACGGTACCAACGATGAAACTGGTAAATGGTTTAAAACCGACAGGGGGCTTGTTCGCCATGACGTGGTACAGAGCCGTCATATACAAGATATCTACTGACGCCTTGATAGCGGGAACTGAGAAAACGGCACGGGTATGGAATGTGTCATAGTAATGCCAGGCCCGGATACCATCTAAAAGGCTACCTTTGAAGCCCAGACAAGAGTTGGGGCTGTCTAGAAAAAGTTGACTATACCCAAATTGCCGGGCGAACCTGCTAGCCAGATATGGCTCCAAAAAGACAGTGTTACGGTTGCGATACACCAGATGAGCGGGGCGGATATTTTGCAGCCACAGAAGCATCTGGCCGTCCAGAAGTTGAGGGGCCCCAATACCGTCAAGATGGACAGCCGCTATTTCCTCATCAGTAAAATGAGGGACAGATACAAAAATGTTGTACATGTCTGCCCTCGCCAGTGCCATCCGACAAGCACGTATGGTCTCGAATTTCCAAGACTCATTACGATAGCGGAAGATAAAAGCGTCATCATCAGTAACGCCGTCTTCAGAGCCCCGTCTCATCAAAGACGGATAATGCATCAACAGCCACCCCATCAAATAATGATAGGGCTGCTTGGTTCGTTCAAAATCTTTCGGCACCTCACGAGCAATAAACTTGGATGTGAAAGTACGAAGGCCACGGTGTATACTGCACACCATGGCCGGAAGGAGAGCTAGCTGGACTCGCAAAACTAACTTCACAGCCGAAAGGATGAAATTGCGACTGATCCTCTTGATGGAACCTGCTCCGCCCGAGACTACACAGTTTCGCAGCCATATCATTAAGAATCCCGCCAGGAGCGCCTTCTCCGACAACTCTTGAGTGTCCTGATAAAAATAATCGAAAGAGTCGGTCTGACTCCCGAATCTGTCACTAGAGGTGGCCACCCTCTTAGCTGACGACACTAAGGCTTCCACCGCCTCCCGGGTTTTAGGACGGCGAGGAGTAACTTGACCTGAGGCATCCGTTGTGAAGAGATAGCGCACCCAGTCCCAGGTATGAGGTGAATTCCCTTCCGAGCTGTTCTCCTTTTTGGCTATTTGATGACATGTGCTATAATGGCACAATATCTCTTGATAAAGAGCCACGAAGCCTGGATATCGCCTTTCCAACTCTTCGAACTCCTCGTTCGTGGGAGTATATGCCTCAAAAGCTTCGTCCCCCCAAGGAAGCTTGGAGATCGCATGCATTTCATGGAGCACAAGCCCCATTTCCCCTACGGACGTATAGAAGGTCCCTGTACGGCGATTATACATCTCCAGCAGAGATATAAACAATCTCTTGTTTATAGGCAAGCCATGGCTGGTGTCCCGAATAGTATGGTAAAGACCAATCTCATACAGAAAGGCCTCATACTTTCGCTAAATCCACATAGACAGGTTGGTCCACGAGGGAATGGGATGTATCCAGCTAGGGAGCATCAACCGAACGATGGGATATGAGCCCTTCCGAGCAAGTTGGTTCATAAAAGTGTCGGCTATAGAAAATGTGAAATTGGGACCCGCCATATTCAAGAACGTACCCGGGGCCAATCCCATTACAGAACGGCTGGCGTGCACCTTGCCCGTGCATACTGACTTTAGGCTGTTGTTATAATGGATGTCCCCCACGAACATCCCACTCCGGATAGGAGTTAAAGAATCTTCCATCTTTCGGTCCAGGGGGAGCATATTGAACAAGGACAAAAGGAAGTGACGCTACATCTGGGGAATGCGGATCGCCATCCCATTAGAAACAAAACTCCAGTTCTCTGACACCTCCAGAATCTGACTGTTCTTCACAGTCAAGGCGTCTCCAAAGAAGAATGCGGGCTTCAAGTATTCCCCTTCTAATTTCCCCGAGTTCATCATAGCATTAAGAAAATAGAAAGGCTGATTCTTGAGGGCATTCGATCTCGCCGGGGGCTCGTCACTCGGGAACTGGTCAGCCATGTATTGGACTATATGGTCGTACCTATAGCCCAGAGTAGCCTGGGCGCTTCCCACCAGGAGCTCTCCAACAGCATTAACCGGCAAATTCACTGAGAAGAAGACAGAAAAAGAAAAGTTAAAAGGATGGACAAAAAGGAACTAATGGGTGCTTTCGAGCTCATGCGGCTCTAACTTAACAAAGCCTCACGCGGCTCAGGAGAACACTTATGCGGCTCCAGCTCACTGAAGCCTCATGCGGGTCAGAAGAACGCTTATGCGGCTCCAACTTACGGAAGCCTCATGCGGCTCAAGCTCAGCAGAACATTCATGCGGCTCCACTTAATGAAGGGTCATGCGGCGGTACTTTCATAAGGCCCACAGGGATCGGATAAGTTCGTGCGGACCATATATGTGCATGAATCTATATGGCTCAGTATAGCTTATGCGGCTTTGTTGGCAAAGCGCGTATGCGGCCACAGTGGCTATTCTTATGCGGCTCGCGACTCGACCATAGGACGAACATACGACTCACATGAAAATGAAGGCTCGTGCATAAAGCATACGACGTAGCCATAGCAGTTAGGATTCTTCAAAACCACATAAAATCCATACCAGCTGTAGGAGCGTAAAAAGTGCTTCAAAGAAAGAGTCAAAGTGATAGATCATTCCACTCAAATTGATCAACTTTACGCCACAGAGAGGCTAAATACTTTACGCCCAAGACAAGGCTAATTACTTTACGCCTAAAGCAGGCAAATCATTTACGCTCGGGTCTACACCCATGACTTTTACGCCAAGGATAGATCAGCCACTTTTACGCTGGATAAAGCTGTCAAATCTCGTATTTAATGCAAACTCTGACATGGAGATATTAATGATGGCATATATCACAGAATTCAAAGGGATTTGTTTTTACACAGAGACCAATGTTGTCGTTTAGTATGTGGATTGAGCTACTTTACGCTCACACCATGGCTTCTTTTACGTATGAAGACTATACGAGCTTTTACGCTCAACAATTGACGTGTGCGTAAAGTCTATTTGAGCTACTTTTACGCTTAAGGTTATTTAACAACCACTTTACGTGGGAAGTCTATGTCGGGGCTATTTTACGCCTAGTCTACTGCTTTACGCTCATAGTACATTGGGGTTGTTTTACGTCCTATTCTTCTGACCAGCTTGGAACGTGGTTTGCCTACATGGCTTTCATGCCACACATCCCGAAGAACGTGTGTACGTGCATCCTATTCTTAATGAAATGATGGTACACGTGTCAACATATACAGAGGATGACTTTGGTCGTGGGTGGCGGTTGTTGGCGTAAAGACGGAACTTTCGCTGAGTTTTTACGCACAAGAGCCCAAGCCTATAAATGGACTTATTTTTCTCAATAGACGGGGACACACACAGAGACATGAGAGAATACAGAGATTAGAATTTAGAGATTTTGATTTTCGAGAGCATTCTTCTTTAACCTTTCTTCCAGAACAGAGTGAAGCAAAGCAGGAAAGCATTCGGCCTCGCCATCAGTGCCCAAGTGCGTCAATACCTTTCTGGTGACTTAGTTCTTCCGTTTGTTCAACTTCAAGCAGCGATCTTCATCATCATCATATGGTCCAAGGAACAAAGTGATCATTTACAGATCAGACTTCCATAGCAATACTTTCCAGAATCAAATTTGTACTTCTTGTACTTTTTCTCGTTTTATTTTCAAAAGCTAATTTCTCCAGGCATTTTTGTTAAGTGAAACAAAATGGCAACTCTGCTGGAGACGACCTTCTCCTCTGGTGAGAATGCAATTGCTCGATATGATGATGTTTCGGTCGGTTCGACCAAGAAGACTCTGGTTGTACACTTCGACCAGACTGCCTATGAAGAAATGCTCTGAACTGGGGGTGGTTCTCGCTACTCTAATGTTCAAAAATCTCGCTAAGTACGGAAAGTTTGGATTCCTAAATCCAAAATACTTCTGATCTCTCTGTTGCTGCTAGTGGCAAGGGAATTCTTCCCAATCCTGTCGTAGGGGCTCCCGTTCGTAACGAGGCAGTCCTTACTTCAGAGTTGCACTAAAAGTGTGACGATATATCTCCCGTTTGTAATGGTGAAGATAATCAGGTTTCATGCCCACTGCATAAGAACCAGGTTTTACGCTCAGTGGGTAAAAACCAACTCTTACGCTTAGTACATAAAGATGAGTCTCCCATTTGTAATGTGGCAGACTCTAATGCTTCTGAGGGTAAGAATAAGTCTCCCGTCTGTGACGTGGTAGACACACAAGTTATGCTCTTCGCGTAAAGGAAAATCTCATGTCTGTGACGTGGTAGATAACCAATTTTTATGCTCTACGCGTGAAGGTAAGTCTCCTGTCTGTGACAGTGTAGATAAAATTCGCAAAGATGTTTTCACATCTAATGTGAATGTACCTAAACGTGTGCAGCATAAAAATGATGTTGGTAAAACTTCAGTCCTACACCAACAGCCTTCTTATACTGCTCTACGCAAAGTACCAAATCTACAAATTACACTCAATAAAAATGGAGTCCTTTGTGCTAAAAAATCTCAAGATTTACGCACACAACTCCAAACGCGTAGAAATGTACAATTTGGTTCTGCGAATGCTGCCAGTAATCTTCTTTATACACAGGGTACTAAACGTTTTTCTACCCCTAATGTAATAAAGAAGACTACTCCCTCCACTCCTTCTGACTTACGTGAATTGCTAATGCAAAAGCGTAAGAATAGACAATCTCCGGTGACATTTCCCCAAGAAAAACATCATTGTGATTATCACCAGGTTGTGATCAACTATTGTTGTTCGGCTTCAAAACGGTCAGTTTTTGATCGATTAAGTTTTAATTCGCCTCAACATCAACATGAAGACCAAGAACATGAGCTGTCATATGCATCAGTCAACATGGCGTCTCATACTAACAGAGGACGACGTCCAAGACGGAATACGTCCCAAACCCCAGGTCAACAACAGTTCAACAGACTTCTTGATTCCTTTGAAGGAGTATATCAAAATACTCGATCAAGAAGACAAAGACAATTGCAGATTTCTAATTCAGAAGCTGGGGGTACTTAATCTTTTGAGTCTGATACCGATAGTGTAGATTCATACTTCTATACTAATCCCTCTATATCTTCAAGAGAGGTTGAATCCTACGCTGTTGGAGATGAACCAGAGACGTCATCTGCTAATACGGAACAATGTCTCACTGCTGTGGAGCAATCACTGAAAGCCATGATTAACATGGTACAAAGCATGCATCAGATAATTTTGAATCAGCAAACTGCTCAGCCGGCAGTAGTAACAACGGTACCAGTAGCAGCACCAACTCAAGATAGTCAAGGGGCTAAAATACCTTTGAATATTCAAGAGCCTGCTGTTAATCAAAATTCTGCATCTCCAGATCCTATTATTCCAGAAGATGTACCATCTCCGGTGGGGATTACGGTACATCCAACAACTATTCAATCAAATTGCTTCCGCAAACTAGTGAGGCCATTCAAGCAATGCGTGAACTCAAAGCACAGTTTGAAGTCTTGAGACACAAGGATCAACTCCAGAGGTTAGGGATTAAGCAACCTTATCCTCCTCATTGGAATGATGCACCCTTTCCACCAAAATTCAAGCCACAATCTATGGTTTTGTTCGATGGAAAAGCATCTCCCAGTCAATATATCAATTACTTTGATATTATGACTGTGCACTTACAGAAAAATAATGCTCTTCTCACTCGAGTGTTCATCGGATGCCTGACAGGTTCAGCTTACGACTGGTATCGTAGCTTACCCGATAATTCTATCTCGTCTTTTGACGAATTCAAGGCAATGTTTCTCTCCCGCTTCTATGAAGGAGGTATGGACATGAACATGTCCTCCTTGATAGAAATAAAACAAAAGAAGAAAGAAGATACTCAGACGTTCATCGAACGTTTTCGACAGGCTACTCTAAAGATGCCTCCTGGTATGCCAGATTCAGCGTTGATTGATACATGCAAGATGAATCTGCGACCATCCATCGTTGTTTTCACGGGTTCCTAATTCACAGATTGGGCTTCGTTCATCATAGCAGCAGTTTCTGCCGAGACCAATGGTAGGTTAGCTCGTGAATATGGGATAATTTTTGCCTCAGATGATAGAGGAAAGAAAAGTAATCCTGGTAATAACCCCGGTAACCGTAATATGAAAGGAAAAGATACCCTCATGGTTAATCTTTCCAAGAATAAAATGATGCCGAATAGTCAGGAATCTTCCAGGCCAAAGGAAGAATACTCTTTTGATGAGAGTGATATCCCAGGAAAATTTCAGTGTCTGGTGAAGAGTGGCAAACTTCAGATTCCAGACACAAAGAGGCCTAATAAGGTGAATCTGACTGATAATCCCAAATATTGTATCTATCATAGATACATTAATCATCCTACCAGTGCTTGCTATATCCTGAAGAAGAAAATCCAGGAGCTGATAAATGGAGGTGCTATCGCCTTAACTAATGATGACCATACGGTTACAACCAATATGGTTTCTCTTCAATTCGAGGATTTTTCTCCACAGCAAGTCCCAGATGGAATTACCCCAATTCCGAAGGCGACAATGAAGATCGTGAATATCTCGCCTGCCAGAGATAAAAATACAGGATTGCTGCCACTCACACTAAAGAATGGTGAAATCATGTGGGTACATCCTGACTTAGTGCCCGAATTAGAAAATGAAGGTAAAACTTCAAAATCCAAGAAGGGTAAGAAAGTCAAAACCTGCAACATGATTTCTCATGATATTCCAGATCCTGATGACTTAGATCTGCTATGGGATGGCTTCCCTTTAGAAGATAGATTGAGAGGACTGAACATCTGTCTCCAAGTCTAGCTCCTCCTACCAGCTCAAGCTTACTCACCAGCAGTGGCTAGCCATGAATAGTGTTCCTTTATACCGGGCGCAACAAGTCTTCGCTGCTTATGAAAAAGTTCCGACAGGGATTTTTCCTCGTATCCCGAATCCTTCTCCTCCTGTGGCTAGAGAGACATCTATTCTTTATTCTCCTGTGGATACAGAGATCTCTTCTTCTTCCTCTGTGGAACAATTTGCTAAAAGTCTATTGCCTATTCATCTGTACAGTCAGCAATCTGTCCTTCTCATGACGAAAATGGGTTATGACTTTCAGAAGGCAGAAGGTTTGAATTATGATAAAAGAATACGACTTCCTTTACAAATTCAAAATCAAAAATCCACTGTTGGACTGGGTTCTGAAAATCCTCACAACAAACCTTACAAGAAAAAGGCTAAAGGGAGGAAGACTAAATCCTGTAATATGGTACTTCCTTCTCTTGAGTCTGAGGAAGAAACTTTTGCTGGTACAAGATCCGGGAAGGAGTACCACAAAGATTATGAGGGATCTTCCAAGGAAGCAGAAGATGTAGTGGAAACACTACCAGCTCAACCTTCTCCTGTTCCTGCTAAACCCTCGGTGGTTGAAAAGGGGAAACAGAAAGCAGTACATTTTGACGTTCCATTGAAGTCTACTTCCAGTCAGGGGGTGGTGATGAAACCTTACAAATTTGATATTCTAGCTCAGTTAGCCAATACTCCGGCTAGACTATCTATATTTGAACTGCTTCGCCTTTCTAGAAAAAGCAGGAAGACTTTGAGTGAAGCTCTACTTCAGGCAGATTCATGCTTGGATCAACTCAAGAGTCCTGATAATACTCCAGTTTTATGTCCGCAATGTCATAGTGTGATGGAAGCAATTCCCAACATCACCTTTACACAAGAAGATATGCTGTTGAAGCATAACAAACATGACAGGCCTCTATGCTATACTGGGTATATTGGATCTACTGAAATTGACAGGATCTACATTGATCCTGGGTCTTCAATTAGCATAATTCTTCAGAGTATGCTAAGACCCCTGAGGATTCCTACTAGTGATTTGACTTACACTAGTACTACAATAGTCGGTTTTAACTCTGGCAAGAGTAAACCACTGGGGAAGATTCGTCGGCAGATTCAGATTGGCGATCTTCGAACTATAATAACCTTCTATGTTATCAACTCAGACGTATCCTATAATATCCTTCTTGGAAGACCATGGTTACAGGAGCATAATATCGTGCCTTCAACTCTCCACCAATGCTTCAAGTATGTGGATTACCAAGGAGTTGTGAAGACTGAGTTTGCTAATATCAATCCTTTCAAGGGTGTCGAAGCCTATTTTTCTGATTCAAGGCTTTATAAACAAGAGCATATGAAAGAGATATCAGACATAGCTGAGGATCAATCATCTACTGAGGATCAGTCTCTTGATGAAGATCCGCCAGAAGAGCAACCTTTGAAGATCATAGTCAAGGGACGAATCCAATCCCAACCTGTCAATGATCAACCTTTGATAATCAAGGTTAAAGGAAGAACTCAAACTTCATCTGAGGAATTAATAAATATTCCTGTTAAGAGCCAATTTCAACCTTTTATGATCAAGATCAAAGGGCGTACTTCTTGTACGAATGATCCACAACCACCATTGATTGTCAATCTTGGCAAATCTACGCAGAAGATGGATAATGGTCCAATGTTGACTAATCCGAAGCGTAGTAATCAGATTGTAAATGATGTAAATATTGATCATTCTGTACTTTTTGATATTAATAAAGATTTCCTTTTCGAGTATATGGCTGTCAAGTTTATTGAAAGAATGACTTTATCTTCGGATAAGCAAAGTCATCAATATAAAGGCGACATAGAGCCAGAAGAAACTTTATACATTGATCATAAGGAAAATTCTTTTCCTCCTCATATAGATGTTGGACCTTATGCTCAAAGGTTCCTGACATCTTCTCCCTATCTTCTACCTGTAGCCGCTTCATCACAAGCCTGTGTAACGTTTAGACGTTACGAAGAATCTTATTTCGTGGTTCCGTCTAATAAGAAAAACAAACGCCAAATCGTGTTTGGTCTGGCTAGAAATATCCCTGTTGCTCAGACAGATGAGATGAAAGATAAAGACAAAGGAAGAATTCGAATTGACAAGTATAGTCAACAATCTATCAAGATTATCCAGAACATGGGATATAATTTGAAGACTATGCAAGGTCTCAATCAAGGCAAGGGTAGACGACTACCATTATATGGTGATCCGTTTTATCAGAAGACTCGTCATGGGTTAGGATATGATCCATCCCATATGTTTAATGACGATATACAAGAAGAATTCTCTTCTAGCTCTTCGCAGTCATCAGATTCGGAAGAAATCCAATTCGTCGAATCCGATATATCTCATTCTTCATATGATGAATCCAGACAAATATTCTCAGTCAATATGGTTCAAATTGATGGTGAATCAGAGCCATTTGAGAATGATCTTTGGGCTCAACAGATGGATACTCAGTAGAAACTCTGTTTTGAACAGCGACAGCCACCTACAGAAGATGAGGTTATCCAGATTGATGTTGGAGATGGAACTACGTCCAAACCAATATTCATCAGTGAGCATCTTTCCGAAGTTGAAAAGGAAGAGTTGGTAAAACTTATCAAAGAATATATTGACATCTTTGCATGGAGTTATGAGGATATGCCAGGGTTAGATCCTAAAGTTGCTACTCATAAACTCAATATTTTGCCCAATGTCAAGCCTGTAAAACAACAGCAACGGTGCTTTAGACCATATATGATGGATGCAATTGAAGCAGAAGTCAAAAAGTTGATTACATGTGGGTTTGTTCGTGAAGAACAATACCCGGATTGGGTTGCCAATATTGTTCCTGTTATGAAGAAGAACGGAAAGGTCCTAGTTTGTATAGATAATCGAGATCTTAATGCAGCTTGTCCAAAGGACGAATTTCCACTTCTAATTACTGATGTCATGATAGACAATACATGTGGTTTTGAACGCATGTCTTTCATGGACAGATTCTCAGGATACAATCAGATCAAAATGCATCCAGAAGATGAGAAGCATACTGCTTTTCGTATACCCCTTGGGGTTTATTGCTATACGGTTATGCCGTTTGGCCTTAAAAATGTCGGCGCTACGTATCAACGGGCTATGAGCAATATCTTTCAAGAACATCTACGAAAAATAGTTGAATGCTACGTAGACAACATTGCTGTTAAAAGTCGGTCAAAGAATGATCATATTCAGGACTTGAAGACAGTATTTGAATTGATGCGCCAGCATCAATTGAAAATGAACCCTACTAAGTCTTTCTTAGGGGTTTGTAGTGGCAAGTTTTTAGGATTTGTCATTACCTTACAGGGCATCCATGTTGATCCCGATAAGGTTAAAGCAATTCTTGAAATGCGTCCTCCTCATAATCTGAAAGAACTCCGTGGCTTTCAGGGTCGTATTGCTTATATCTGAAGATTTATATCCAATCTCTCTGGGAGATGCCAACCTTTCTCCCGTTTATTGAAGAAAGGTGTATCATTTGTTTGGGATGAAGCGTATCACAAAGCCTTCAATGATATTAAACAATACCTTACAAATCCACATGTTCTGGTACCTCCAGTAGTAGGAAGACCATTTTTGTTATATGTTCGAGCCTTGGATCATTCACTTGGCGCTCTTCTTGTACAGAAAAGTGATATGGGTCATGAACAAGCAATATATTATCTGAACAGAATGATGGTCAGAGCTGAACACAGGTATACTCCTATGGAAAAGGAATATCTAGCCTTGGTTTTTGCCGTCCAAAAGACAAGACATTATGTGACAGGACAGACTATTCATGTCATCTCCAGAATAAATTCCATTCGGATATTGATGAGAAAACCAAGCATTCTTAACTCCAGGTTAGCCACCTAGGCGATGTTGCTTACTCCTTATGACATGGTTTATATACCTCAAAAATTAGTAAAGGGTCAAGCATTAGCTAATTTCTTAGCTGCTCACCCTATATCGGAAACATCGAAGTTATATGAGGACATTCCAGATAAAGTCGTGGATTGTAACATGACTTTGAAAAATGACATATGGCAATTATATTTTGATGGAGCGTCACGAGTGGGACCTAAAGGCAATATTGTCTCTGGGGTAGGAATCGTCTTGGTTTCTCCTGACAAAATGGTCATATACCGTGCCTATTCTCTTAATGAGCCATGTTCTAACAATGTAGCAGAATATAATGCTCTATTGATCGGTCTCCAAGTAGCAAAACAATTGGATATTGAATTTCTAGAGGCTTATGGAGATTCTCAATTGATCGTTAATCAAGTTAGAGGGACTTATGAAGTCAGAAATCCTGATCTCATTCCTTATCATCAGGTAGTAGTCGAGTTGGTCCTTTCATTCAAAGGATTCTTTATTAAATTTGAACCACGTTCTCAGAATGTGGAGGCTGATGCTCTTGCTAGCTTAGCTGCAGACTTGGCTGTCCCAATCCGAAGGCAAAATATAATTACTTTGTTGGACCGAGACTTGTTCTGTGTGAAGAATAATATGCATATTGAACAAAGTTATGTCACAGAGTCAAGTTCCCAACAGAAGGATTGGAGAACTCCATTAATTGATTATGCAGTTCATGGGATTTTGTCTGAAGATCCTAAAGAAGCTGCATCAATCAAGAGACGATCGTTTAGATTCTACTATAATTCATCTTTGCATATGCTATATCGTCGTTCATATGATGGACTCTTGCTGTACTGTCTCTCAGAAAGTGAAGCCAAACAAACGCTGCGAGAAGCTCATGATGGTATTTGTGGTGCTCATCAACCGGGTCCAAAATTACAAGACCGTATTCGAAGAATGGGGAACTATTGGCCCTTTATGATAGCAGATGCTGTAGACTATGCCAGAAGATGTAAAGCATGTCAGATTCATGCTGATTTTATTCATCAGCCGTCTGAATTTCTACATCCTACAACAGCCTCTTGGCCCTTCGAAGCTTGGGGTGTGGATATCATTGGTCCTATTAACCCTCCTTCTGTCAAGGAACATCGGTTCATATTAGCTATAACCGATTATTTTTCTAAGTGGGCAGAAGCAATTCCCCTTGCTGAAGTGAAAACATATAATGTGATCAGCTTCATCAAACATCATGTCATTTATTGCTTCAGGATTCCTCGACGAATAATTTATGACAATGGTCCGCAATTTGCCAGTCAGGCATTTTATCGGTTCTGTGATAAGAATCGAATTCAGAATCTGGCTTCTACGGCTTATAATCCAGCTGCTAATGGCTTAGCCGAAGCTTTCAATATATAGGACGATCATCAAACTTCTCAAAAAGTTTGTCTCTTCTAATAAACGTGATTGGAATGAGAAACTTGGAGAATGTTTATGGGCTTATCGAACAACAGTCCGAACTCCTATTTGTTTTACACCATTCTCATTAGTTTATGGATGCGAAGCTGTCCTCCCATTGGAAATCCAGATTCCATCCCTTCGAATAGCCATTGCTAATGAGCTAACTACAGAGAATAATGATCGCTTACGACTCCAAGAACGTGAAGGATTGGATGAGAAGCGTCTTCAAGCACAACAGCATATTGAGCTATATCAAGCCCGTATATCTCGAACTTTCAATCGTAAAGTTAAAGAGAGGATATTCAAGATTGGCGAACTGGTATTATCTGTTCGGAGGCCGATGGTGATGACTCATAAAAGCAAAGGAAAATTTCAAGCAAAATGGAAAGGCCCTTATGTAATTGAGACTGTATTTTCCAATGGCGCCTATCGGTTATCAAAGCCTAATGGAGATCTACTCATGATGCCAATCAATGGCAAATTTCTTAAGAAATACTATATATAAAAAAAGAGACAGAACGAAAATAAAGTTTCTTTTATATTTATTTTTGTTCAAGACAAAAGATTAAGGACGAGGGCCACTCCCTTCCTTATTGAATACATAGTCAGCCAATGCATAGAAGGCAATATTTCCTGAACTCATAAAAAATTTGCAGACAGCCATCCTCGATGCTTCTTCTTCAGGAGTTTTCCCTGGCTCTATTAAGAAAGCAAGGATCTCTTGAGGTGGCTTGGGCGTAGAAGAGCTTCAACCTATTTCGGTTGAACCGGATACAGTGGGTTCAACGGGGCACGTCTTAATGATGTCCTCAATTTTTCTGGAGACTTCATTCTTTTGCTGTACATCCTCGGAAGACATTTCCAATAGAAGAGGAGAAATAAGAATGAAATGTTACAAGCAGTTCTCACCTATTTATAGAAGAGGACTATAAATGAACCGGTCTTTGAAATTGAGAACAACCTTTCATTCCCGAAAAGACCTGTCCGTTCGTTCTATCAGGTTCATTCATTTAATTATGAAATTAAATCAATGTTTTTTTTTCCGAAAGTTATGTTGATTCATTCATACATTGATATGGACCTATATGCTCATGACAACTGTCTCGTTATTCCCCAGCTACAAAGGTTTGGTTAAGCTGATTTTTTGTCTCCTGGAAAAGGGATTTTATATCTTCTATTTTATCAATTGATTAGAAAGTGGGATTCGTTATTTATCATGTTTCCATGACCTCTGGATAAATACTAAATCTACTTACTTTTTCTATCTATCATTTCTATTTGACCTCTGCATAGATATTAATCTAATTTTCTTTTGAGTTCATATATACTATTATGTCCGTATTACCTCTGATAGTATTATATACTCTAAAACAGAAAATAAGATTTAATTTATCTATCATGTCCATATTACATTCAGATAGATACAAATCATTAAGCATAGAAGAATTATCATTTCCATTCTCATATCATAAAAAGTCTATTACATTACTTAGACTTTCTTACAAATCATAATGGAATCTTGGATTTTCATTCTATACACACAACGATAACCTAATGGAGATCTATTTCTTATTTGGATCTTCTTCGTCGGATTCGTTGTTGGTGTCAATTCCTTACTGTCCGGGCCTTTGTGGCGACCAGAGCAGTAGGAATCAAACTCTGGACTTCTCTCTCAGACGAGAGGAGAATCCTAGAGTATGGCAGCCCGAAGACGTGTTGCTACCAATACAACTGGTGGAGTAGGGGCGGCCTTTCAGAGAAGATGGAAATATATCCAGCATTGGGATACGATTTCTAGTTCCGCCGTGAAAGGAACTCTACTACCCAATTTCTTGGGTTAGAGTTTACTCCACCATCTCTCCGTGTATAAAGGCTCTTTCTACCAACAGAGAAAGACCCTTCTATCCCACGAAGAGTTCTTAGTTGATTGATTTGCGCGTCAAAAGCGCATGAGCTCCCTGATGTTGATGTCAGAAGAACGCTCCTCTCAGCGTCAAAGTCGCCAATACCGGTTCTGGAAAAGCTCTTCAGCCAAACTTCTGCAAAAAATAACAGAAGTATCATCAAATGCGTATTAAACGCTAACTAAAAAAAGATGACAAGGCTTTTTACGCCAGTGCTTCAGGTGTATCACTATTCAGCAAGGCTTTTTACGCCAGTGCTTCAACAAGGCTTTTACGCTAATGCTTCAGCAAGGTTTTAGGCGTATCTCAGGTGTACCACCATTCAACAAGGCTTCTAGGCCGTTGCTTCATGTGCACTTCATTAGCAAGGCTTTTTACGCTCGTCAAGATTTACGCTCATGAGCAGCTGTTTTCAACCAAATTTTTTTTTTTGCTTACGATCGGACATACCACTTAGGTCAAATGGTTTGGATCTAATAGTGGATAAATCTACGTCTGATGATTGGGCGTACAAAGGAACGCTATTGGAAAGCATCGCCATTGTCATTTGTTGGAGAACAACATTACAAAAAGTTATCTTCAGAGGAATGAGAATAAGAATATATGAAACATTCTCGACTATTTATAAAGACTGAAGAAACAGCTGGGAGTCTATTTCGGGAAAAGATCCTATTGAAAGGCTCTCGTAACCACAAGACAGACGCAACGTGTCGGTTTGTTTCTTGGGAATGAACAACCATAGAAGCAGTCAAAAGAAGTGTTGAACAGTTCTATGTACCAACAGATGAGATTAACATCAAAACTTTATTTATAAAAAGGGGAGAGTGGACCCCTACATATAAGAGAGTCGCAATACATGGAATATCATTTTCTCTCTCCTTCGTTGGGTTGACGAAGGGAGGCACCTAACTCGGGCATGTTGCGAATCCCAGAGCGACGCATCAGATTTAAAAATGCTTCCGCATCTCCTGAGCCCTCATATGCAGTCGAGGGACCACCATCGATGCGACTGAAGACTACTGGAGTTAATCCAAAGCACTCTACAAAGTTGCGTGCTCGCTCAAAGTCAATCCTTGAACCCGAAGCCTCTTCATTGTTACTCTCCTTCCTTCTTTGGCGCCATGTCACTATGAGGATGAATGGCAAGAGTGAAGAATTTCTTCTTATTTATACAATTAAATCAACTCTTTATATTCCTCGTTGGAAACTGCTTATTATTAATGCAAACTCGGGGAAGCGAAAAGGCATTCGAAAGTTTCTAGAAAGAAATTCATTGTGACGATTAAGTGTTGACCGACACTGTTGAAAATTACGCCGACTGTTGGATGTCCCCGCTTTTACGCGGATGACTGTTGCGTATCCCGAATTTTACGCTGACTGGTCAAAACTCAATTTTTACGCTTCTGTTCAAAGTGTTCCAAATTTTGGAGATATTTGAAAACTTTGAAGGGGTCTTGTAGGAGCGTAAAAAGTGCTTCAAAGAAAGAGTCAAAGTGATAGATCATTCCACTCAAATTGATCTACTTTACGCCGCAGAGAGGCTAAATACTTTACGCCCAAGACAAGGCTAATCACTTTACGCCTAAAGCAGGCAGATCATTTTACGCTCGGGTCTACACCCATGACTTTTACGCTAAGGACAGATCAGCCACTTTTACGCTGGACAAGCTGTCAAATCTCGTATTTAATGCAAACTCTGACATGGAGATATTAATGATGGCATATATCACAGAATTCAAAGGAATTTGTTTTTACACAGAGACCAATATTGTCGTTTAATATGTGGATTGAGCTACTTTACGCTCACACTATGGCTTCTTTTACGCATGAAGACTATACGAGCTTTTACGCTCAACAGTTGACGTGTGCGTAAAGTCTATTTGAGCTACTTTTACGCTCATGGTTATTTAACAACCACTTTACGCGGGAAGTCTATGTCGGGGCTATTTTAAGCCTAGTCTACTGCTTTACGCTCAGAGTACATTGGGGTTGTTTTATGCCCAATTCTTCTGACCAGCTTGGAACGTGGTTTGCCAACATGGCTTTCATGCCACACATCCCGAAGAACGTGTGTACGTGCATCGTATTCTTAATGAATTGATGGGACACGTTTCAGCATATATAGAGGATGACTTTGGTCGTGGGTGGCAGTTGTTAGCGTAAAGACGGAACTTTCGCTGAGTTTTTACGCACAAGAGCCCAAGCCTATAAATGGACTGATTTTTCTCAAGAGACGGGGACACAGACAGAGACAGGAGAGAATACAGAGATCAGAACTTAGAGATTTTGATTTTCGAGAGCATTCTTCTTCAACCTTTCTTCCAGAACAGAGTGAAGCAAAGCAGGAAAGCATTCGGCCTCGCCATCAGTGCCCAAGTGCGTCGATACCTTTCTGGTAACTTAGTTCTTCCTGTTGTTCAACTTCAAGCAGCGATCTTCATCATCATCATATGGTCCAAGGAATAAAGTGATCATTTACAGATCAGACTTCCATAGCAATACTTTTCCAGAATCAAATTTGTACTTCTTGTACTTTTTTCATTTTATTTTCAAAAACCAATTTCTCCAGGCGTTTTTGTTAAGTGAAACACCAGCGATGAGAGGATGGACGTCAGGGTAAGCTGCGGGCACAACGGCCGGCGGAGGAATGGCCGCGATTGAAGTAGAGGCAGTCTTCTTCGACGAATATGCCGCCTTCTTACCCTTAGCCGTAACGGTCTTCTTGGGAGCCATTAGCAATTAAAGAAGAAGATGACAATGGAGTAAGGAAATTTCGAAGTGAAGGAGAAAGTAAAGAAGTTTTCTCTCTCAAACGCCTCTTATTTATAGGAAGACAAGAGAGGGGGAACACGTAGATTGATAACCACCTCGGAAAAGACGAAACCGACTCCTCAAATTTCGTTCCCTCTCTCATAAAGGAGATTCACCCAGAGCATAAAATCCAAAAGATTTAATGAGCCGACTCTTGGGATCTCCCCTAAAGGTGGCACTAAAACGAATTTGAGGCAATTAATGACGCGCACACGTGACAATGAGCTATGCGGCCCGAAAGCCCCTACGGCTGATTGACTCAATGCGGCCGAAACATCCATGCGGCCGAGCCATCCATGCGGCCTAAACATCTATACGACCGAGACATCCATGCGACCGAAACATCCATGCGGCCGAGACATCATATGCGGCCAGAAGAATACATGGCCATGCTTCTTATTCAAAGTATTTCAATTTTACAAATTGAAAACATTGAAGGGGGTCTTGTAGAAGCATGAAAAAGAATAAAGAAAGATCCATACGGCCAGAGAGCCCCCTGTGGCTCAGAGAGTTCATGCGGCTCAAGTATCCATGCGGCTCGAGCGTCTATGTGACTTAAACAAGTCCTATGCGGCTCAAAGAGGAGCCACGTGGCCTACAAATAGCTCTTTCATTTTGCATTAAATGCCTTGACGACTGACAGCTTTGACGAGGTGACAGTTCTGACATGAAGATATCATTATGACTCCCTCATAATGACGGACTCCTTGGAAAGCGAAGAAAATCTCTGACATGATTCCCCGAGAGTCAGAAACTGTCATGCGGCCTTGACACGTGGACAGTTGTATGCGGCTCACGAAGACCATCCCCATGCGGCTCACGAAGACTAGCTCCATGCGGCTCACGAAGACCATCCCCATGCTGCTCATGAAGACCACCCCCATGCGGCTCACAAAGACTAGCTCCATGCGGCTCACGAGGACTATCTCCATGCGGTTCACTCATACGGTCATCCACACTCATGCGGTTCACTCATGCGGTCATCCACACTCATGCGGCTCAAATCATACCATGCGGTCCAAATATTCTGGGGGGACCACTCTCAAGCAGCCTGGACACGTGGCCAGCCTCATGCGGCTCAATGAGGAGTAAACTCCCTGCAGCATAGATTTCTGTAATGGCTCGACACGTGGCATGAAAGTGGGGCATGTGGTATCAGATTGATCGAAATCTCTCAACAAATCCCAATAAAATATTGGGATCAAATCAGATCATTTGCAAATAACCAAATTGATGACACATGTCAAGAAATTCGAGGTTGGCATGACAAATCAGGAAGATTTATGTCAATCAGCATTAATTACCCACAAAAGATTTGATACAATCACATTTATTGCTCAAATCTCGATGAGCGGCCCAGATTTAATGATCCTTAGCCGCCGACTTTCAAGAATGGGCAATCATTGTAAACCCTAATGAGGCCCCCCACTCTTATAAATAGCTAGGTGCCATTCTCTTGCGAAGAGACACATACAGAGAGATATACAGAGACAGACGCACATAGAGACATGGAGAGCCAGAGAGCCTGAAGAGAGAGCATTTCTTCATCAACGCCCGTCAGTTCTTCTACAGAGTCCAAAAGCTGCACCTGATCGTCCAAGGAGTAAGGCAGAGCGGCCGTCGCTTTCCCGAGCCTCTATCGTCACCCCCCAGAATCTAAAATAAATAATTGTACTTAGATTGCTGTACCTAGATTTTCGTCCCTAGGCTTTCTTTGTACAAGCGAGTTTGTATTGTGAAGTAAAAGTCCAGTCCTCCGATAATTGTTCTGTCCTTTTATATTTCATGGCAAACAAACAACAGTGTTGGGATTTTCATCATTCCTAACATCTTCAAGAGCCGTAGTTTGATCTTCGTTATTTTTAGGCTCATCAGTTTTTGGGCTTAGATGCCCCTCCTCAACAACGTCATTTTCTTTACCCTCAACAGTTATATGGCATTCTTTAGTCGATACCATTGGGACATCTACTGGAACTGGTTCTTCTTCAGCAGCACTTGCAGAATTATCTTCGATTGACACATCACCATAGTCACAATCCAGGAGGGCGTCTATCATCTCTCGATCTTCTTGAGAACGAGTAGGAGTTTGTGTAATGCCTGTTGTTCGTATTATGTATTTGGAATACGTATATGTATTTTATCTTGTATTTGCATATCTCCTTGGTTTGGCTTGGCTTGTTTACTCTCGGTTTGGGTTGGCTTGGTTCGGCCGGCCCACTGCTTGGTTCATCATGGGCCAAGGGTGGAACACCTTAGCCTATGCTTCTCCTTCATTTCCACCACAACCCCCCTACCTACCACCACCTTTGATATTTATTGCCATTTCTTCTTTCTCTCTCTCCATAATTCTCATTTACTTCTCCTTCCCCCACCATTACTCTTCTCCACCAACCAAGAACACCATAGGCAAGTGCAACTTGCTTCCATAAGAGAACTCCTTTTGATGGTTTCATTAGCTTCTTCTCATGATTCTAAACCACATTAGAACTTGCCATTTTTCATTTTGAGGCTTTAATTGTTGTAGATCTAGAGTTTTACTATTTTCGGATTTTGATGGTTTTGATCTATTAAACTTTCTTATTTTCAAGTTTTGATGGTTCCATGTTTTAGAGCATCTCATTCTACCCAATTTTGACCTTTGGAAAGTTGGATTCGGACTTATTTTGACCAAGATATGGACGATTGCAGCTTCGATTCAACTTTAGAGTTCTTGCTGTTCTTGCCATTTGGAGAAGACAGTGAACAGTGAGCTAGCTTTTTAGCTTATGCCGTTGAGCTGTACGCTGCTGTTTAGCGAGCGTATGCTAGCCTTCGTACGCTGCTGTTTAGCGAGCGTATGCTAGCCTTCGTACGCTGCTCTTTAGCGAGCGTACGCTAGCCTTCGTACGCTGCTGTTTAGCGAGCGTACGCTAGCCTTCGAACGCTGCTGTTTAGCGAGCGTACGCTAGCCTTCGTACGCTGCTCTTTAGCGAGCGTACGCTAGCCTTCCTACGCTGCTCTTTAGCGAGCGTACGCTAGCCTTCGTACGCTGCTCTTTAGCGAGCATACGCTAGCTTTCGTACGCTGCTCTTTAGCGAGCGTACGCTAGCCTTCGTACGCTGATCTTTGGTGAGCGTACGCTCACCTTAATACGCTGCCTGTTGGCAGTGTGTCTTGAGCGTACGCTAGCTTGAGCGTATGCGTGCCTTGGTACGCTAGCTTATGCGAGCAAGGCGTACGCTGGCCCCTTTCGTACGCTAGCTTGAGCGTACGCTAGCTTGAGCGTACGCTGACCTGTAGCTTGAGCGTGCCCTTGTGTATGCTGACCCTTGCGTACGCTTCCCATTGGAAGTATATGGATCCTTTGGTACGCAGACCTGAGCGTACGCTAGCCTGAGCGTAGCCTGGCTTGAGCGTAGCCTGATTACCCTTGATCTTCTATAGCCCTGTATATTGATATTTTATTAGATATTTAACGTCCATTTTATATCCTTACACCTTTTGTCATGAACTTGATAATCATGGATTTGTTTAATATGTTTGGAAATGATACCTGAGCATGACACGATAGTGACCCGTCGTGGTGCACTCCTGACATAATGACCTGACATGACCTGATAGTGTCCCGTCGTGGCACACTCCTGACAAGTACACTTGACATGATAAACCTGACATGTTATATCTTGATAAGCTGTTGCGACGGCTACCTGACATGACCTGTATAAATAACCTGGACACCGTGGGCGATTGTGCTTGTACAAATAATCCAGTCCTGTCTTGCATCATGTCTAGGAGGGGACTCCTGAGTACCACGGTCAGGAGTACCTACTAAAATGGACTAAGATTAACAACTAGATTAATACATTAGTCATGAAAAGATTTTCCAGCTACAGGCAATCCCGTTACCTGGGCGCGCTTGGGATCTGTAGCCTGCCGTCGAGTAGGGCACATTTCCAGTACACTGTCATGTGTTGCACCCTTCAAACTACTTAAGGGTACATGCATTTCCTGGACGATGTACCCACCTAAATTCAACCCTAATATCTCGACCTGGGTGACCTGGATGGTCTGCAGGGCTTGTGGCTGTGGAATAATCTCACTGTATCTTGTTAGTAATTAGGCTTGTGACAACCCTAGTTAGTTAAAGTATCAAGCCGTAGTTCTTGCTTGGCTGTGAAGTGATTGGATAGAGTCTAACCAGTCTAGTCTTGCCCTGATCCTGTTTCAGATTGTTGCACGACTTGAATGCCTGTATTTATTTTTACCGATAAATGGTGAGAAACCAAGCTCCATTCAGACGAAGGGTTAGAACCCCGGTCCTTGTTTGGTTTACGGGTTGTAACCTGGCTATCTGAATAGTTCCATGGTTATCTCGTCGTATATCATCCTGATATGTTTTCTTTTATTCCAGTCCTTATTTTATTTATATTTATATTCCTGTGCTGATTGCTGGTTTTAGTTCTTAAGTGAAGCCTTCTTTGTGGCACTTGCTCTTTCTGGGGTCTGACCCAGCTGGTTTTGTGTGGCCAGATTTTGGAGCAGCTCCAGAGGATCTACCGACTTTCCAGCCAGATGGTGGCCACTAGACAGAACCCTGGCAACGAGTGGATTATTTTTGGCTCTCCCGCTCTAGTGTAAAAATATTCTTTTGAGGCGTTTAGCCGACGAGCACCTGTTTAGCTCGATTGCACTTACTTACTGTCTGCCTACGGGCTGTAACATGATTGACAAATCCTAGGGTTGATCATGTATGACTAAACTCTTGCTAGTCCTAACATTTTGTAACGACTAGCTTCATGATCAGCTGAATATGTAATATTTGGGATGCCTTATTATTGTATATTTAATGATCATACATCTCGTAACTCTTACTTACTTGCTTATGATTGAGACACTAGGCTTGTTCATGACCTTAAGAGACTGATGGCTTCTAGATAAACCCTCATGTATCTAGACAGCCGTGACCGTATAGCGAGATGGAATCTATTTCAATATACGTAGCTGGCTATGTCTGCCCCCGCTCTCCAGTATTCTGGTTCTGGGGCATGACATGGTTTAAGTGGTGGCCCATGCAGGTCTTGTAAATCAAGATATGTGAGGGTTTACCGAATAGATGTCTCAATCAGTATTCGTCCTTGATCTCTGCTCGTATCTTCTAAATTCCTGGATTCTTGTCCTGATCATGTGCTTGTATCGTTGATCTGTCCTGGTCCTTCCTTATTGTTCCCTATGTCGTCTTCTTCAGCGGCATTGTTCATGGTCCTACCGACCAGCAAGGCGGAGCACCTTCCGCGGACCAGCAACAACCTGGAGATCAAGCCCAGCATTCCGGAGTAGCCTCCAGAGTTGTGCCTTCTGGCGGAGAGCCACCAGTCAAGCCAGTTCAACCAGTAGAACATGATGACGGCACTTTGGTAGGACTCGTTAGGACCTTGATAGCTTCCCAAGACCGGCATGGAGATGCCATGCACCAGACAGTGACGGATGCTTTGACCCGGGGTGGTCATCAGGGTAACAGCGCGGCCAACAGCTTCAAGCGCTTGAACCCTCCATTCTTCGACGGTAGTGAAGATACTATCGCGGCAGATGCATGGCTTCAGGACACAGAAGTGATTCTAGAAGCAGCCAGGACTCCAGAGAACGAAAAGGTGGCCGTTGTGTGCCTGCAGTTGTTAGATCTTGCCCGCAGCTGGTGGGCAGCGCAGGCCGTTGGATTAGCAGCCCCCATTGCTTGGGCAGTATTCCGGAAGAGATTCCAGACCAAGTATTTTGATGCTGTAGCTCGGTACGATCTACAGACGAGGTTCACAAATCTGAAGCAAGGAGGCAGGACGGTCGACGGATATGCGGCCGAGTTTTCCAGACTCAGTCGGTTTGCTCCCACTTTGGTGACAACCGAGTATGATAGAGCCCAACGGTTCCAGCAGGGACTTCACTTGGAGATCTTGTTGGCGGTTGAGCAGTTTGAGCATCAGACTTTTGATGCAGTTTTGAGAGTAGCCCGAAGGTATGAGTGTACCTCCCAGAGGATTGTGGATAGGACCGGGGGTCAGAAGAGATCTCACGGCCAGATGAATCTGTCTTCAGCACCGGCCCCGGCAGCCAGGGCTTTGACTATTGGAGCTCCGAGGCGAGCGGCCTCAGTAACGTCTGTTCAGCATTCAACTCCGACGCACCCTCAGCAGCAGCAGAAGCAGAAGCAATCTTCCGCAGTGGGTTATTCTCATTATGGGAAGCCAGGCCATGTGGTGGCAGAATGTCGCAGGGCACAGGGATTGTGTCTGACTTGTGGAGCACCAGACCATAGGGTTGGATCCTGCCCGAACAGGGGTGGTTCATCCTCGTCCAACCTTTCTAGTTCTTCGGTGAGAGGACCCGTACCGATCCAGCAGCAGCAGCAGCAGTATATATCCATTGCCGAGGCCCTTGCCGCCTCAGTCCCAGGCGTTTCAGCAACAGAGCCCCCAGCAGTATACGTAAGTCCAGGCCTTGAGTCAGAGTAGGCAGCGAGGGTTTCAGCAGAGGGGACCAGCACCCCGAGGGCATGGTCAGGCTATGGTGATGACCGTGGAGGAAGAGTTGGCACCAGGTGAGGTAGTGGCAGGTACTATTCTCGTCAACTCCTTTCCAGCTTCAGCTTTATTTGATTCTGGTGTATCGCATTCTTTTATGTCTGCACGATTCGCGACACGGGTAGGAATGGAGCCCGAGTCATTATCAGTAAGGCTCAATATACTTACTGGTAACGGACTTGTGGGAGTAGATAGAGTATTTTCCTCGTGTCGGATCGTAGTTAGCGGTAGGGAATTCCCCGCTAGATTGATAGAGTTTCCGATGGCCGATTATGATGTGGTCTTAGGGATGGATTGGTTGAGGAACCAGTATGCTAGAATAGACTGCCATATTGGTAGGGTAGTTTTTAGCATTCCAGGAGAGCCAGAGTTTTCTTTCTCTCGAGGCAAGGTTGAGCCTTCTCCTCCGATATTACGGATGGCAGTAGCAGCAGTTCAGTTGCCCAGGATAGTGGATGAGTTTCCAGATGTTTTCCCAGAAGAACTTCCAGGAATGCCTCCGGAGCGGAAGATCGAGTTCACTATAGACTTGATTCCCGGGACAGCCCCAGTGTTAGAGAGAGTCTACAGGATGGCGCCGTCAGAGTTGGAGATCTTGTATAAGATGATTGAAGAACTTAGAACCAAGGGATTCATTCGTGCTAGTGGATCGTCTTGGGGAGCCCCGATGCTTCTTGTGAAAAAGAAGGATGGTACGTCCAGGTTATGTGTTGATTATCGTACCTTGAACTCAGTGACAATCAAGAACAGATACCCTCTTCCGAGGATAGATGACTTGTTTGATCAACTCAAGGGGGCATCAGTATTCTCGAAGATTGACTTGCGCTCAGGTTATCATCAGATCAGAGTCAGAGAGCAGGACATCCCGAAGACAGCTTTCAGATCGAGATATGGGCATTAGAAGTTCCTTGTTATGCCTTTTGGAGCAACCAATGCGTCGGCAGAATTTATGGACCTCATGAATCACATCTTCATGCCTTACTTGGATCAGTTTGTGATTGTGTTCTTGGATGACATTCTGGTCTACAGCAAGAGTGAGGCAGAGCATGAGCAGCATCTTTGTGTGGTTCTTCAGACTCTCGGAGAGCACCAGTTATATGCCAAGTTCAGTAAATGCGAGTTCTGGCTCGATCATATTTCGTACTTGGGTCATATCATCACTCGAGGAGGAGTAGAAGTGGATCCCCAGAAGATTGTAGCTATTGAGTCATGGCCAGTACCCAGCACAGTTGCAGAAGTTCGCAGTTTCCTTGGATTGGCCGGCTACTACCGACGGTTTGTTTCGGACTTTGCTCAAATTTCAGCGCCATTGATGCAGATGACCCGCAAGGATGCGCAGTTTGCTTGGACAGCAGAGTGTCAGAGTTCTTTTGAGCAGTTGAAGCGAGGATTGATAACAGCTCCTATTCTCACGCTTCCAGATGGAACCGGAGGATTTTCAGTGTATTGTGATGCTTCAGGCAGAGGTTTAGGATGTGTTCTGATGCAGCATGGAAAGGTAATAGCTTATGCGTCACGACAACTTCGTGATCATGAGAGGAATTACCCAATCCATGACTTGGAGCTGGCAGCAGTAGTGTTTGCACTTAAGTTGTGGAGGCACTACTTGTACGGAGATAGGGTGGAGATTTTCACCGACCACAAGAGCCTGAAGTATATTTTCACCCAGAAGGATCTTAACATGCGTCAGAGGAGGTGGCTGGAGCTTCTTGTGGATTATGATGTAAACCTGCAGTATCATCCTGGGAAGGCCAATGTTGTTGCGGATGCATTGAGCAGGAGAGCTGGAGCTTATTTTCTAACAGCGCCGCCAGAATTGTTAGTCGATCTTCAGAAGATGGGTATAGAAGTTGTTCTCCCTTCCAGTGTGGCATTGATGGCCAGCATGCAAGTTCAGTCCACTATAGTCGAGAGGATCCGGATGGCGCAGTCGGCAGATTCCAAGCTTCAGCGACTCAGAGCAGGGTGTGAAGCAGGACGAAGACCAGAGTTATGTATTCATGAGGATGGTACACTTCGACATGGTAAGCGTCTTTGTGTATCCAATGGAGATATCAGACAGGAGATCATGTCAGAGGCGCACAGTTCTCAGTATTCCATCCATCCTGGCAGTACGAAGATGTACCGTGATATCCGTCAGCACTTCTGGTGGAATGGCATGAAGCGGGAGATAGCTCGGTTTATCTCTCGGTGTTTGGTTTGCCAACAAGTTAAATTCGAACATCAGAGACCGGCTGGACTTCTTCAGCCCTTACCGATTCCAGAATGGAAGTGGGAGCATGTGACCATGGATTTCGTGACTGGATTACCTAGATCCCCAGCTGGTAGAGATGCTATCTGGGCTATAGTTGACAGGCTCACGAAGGTGGCTCACTTTCTTCCATTCAGAGTTGGTCAGTCGACAGCTCAGTTAGCAGAGATGTACCTCAGGCAGATTATCAGATTGCATGGTGTTCCAGTCAGTATCACCTCGGACCGAGATTCAAGATTTACGTTGCACTTTTGGCGTAGCTTGCAAGAGAGTTTGGGGACTCATCTCCAGTTCAGTTCGACATATCACCCGCAGACGGATGGCCAGTCGGAGCGCACGATCCAGACTCTTGAAGACATGTTGCGGTCTTGCACACTTGACTTCGGTGGTTCATGGGAAGATCATTTACACCTGGTGGAATTCTCGTACAACAACAGTTTCCAGGCCAGTATCCAGATGGCATCGTTCGAGGCACTATATCGTAGGAAGTGCAGATCCCCGCTAGCCTGGGATGATGTTGGAGAAAGACAGATGCTTGGTCCAGAAATGATCGCTCAGACAGTTGAAGTGGTCAGAAGGGTCAGAGATCATCTTCGAGTTGCCCAAGATCGCCAGCGCCATTGGGCCGATTCTCATCGGCGCCCTCTCGAGTTTTCGGTCGGCGATCATGTATTCCTGAGGATTTCGCCTAACCGTGGCGTCATTCATTTCGGTGTACGGGGCAAGCTTAGTCCTAGGTATATAGGGTCGTTCGACATTCTGGAGCGAGTAGGAGATGTATCCTATCGTCTCGCTCTTCCACCGTCGCTAAGCGAGGTGCATGACGTGTTCCATGTGTCCCAATTACGATGGTACATCCCTGACCCGAGCCACATCCTGGATCATTCGGAATTGGTTATTGGTACCAACCTTTCGTATGAGGAGAGGCCCGTGTCTATATTGGACCGGAGAGAGAAGATCCTCAAGAACAAGACTATCAAGTTAGTCCGAGTTGCTTGGGGTCATCACTCTTTGGGGGAGTCAACGTGGGAACGTGAGGATGACATCCGATCGTGGTATCCCGACTTGTTTGACTCGTGAGGTATAATATCTTTCTTATGCCTCATGCCTTCGATTCCTTATTTGCATGATTGATTGCTTGATTGATTGTCTAGTATAGCTTGCCTGTGAATAGTGTAGCTTGTTCTTGTCCCTCTAGTCTCTTAATTAAATTCCGAGGACGAAATTCTTTTAAGATGGGTAGAGTTGTAATGCCTTTGTTCGTATTACGTATTTGGAATACGTATACGTATTTTATCTTGTATTTGCATATCTCCTTGGTTTGGCTTGGCTTGTTTACTCTCGGTTTGGGTTGGCTTGGTTCGGCCGGCCCACTGCTTGGTTCATCATGGGCCAAGGGTGGAACACCTTAGCCTATGCTTCTCCTTCATTTCCATCACAACCCCCCTACCTACCACCACCTTTGATATTTATTGCCATTTCTTCTTTCTCTCTCTCCATAATTCTCATTTACTTCTCCTTCCCCCACCATTACTCTTCTCCACCAACCAAGAATACCATAGGCAAGTGCAACTTGCTTTCACAAGAGAACTCCTTTTGATGGTTTCATTAGCTTCTCCTCATGATTCTAAACCACATTAGAACTTGCCATTTTCTATTTTGAGGCTTTAATTGTTGTAGATCTAGAGTTTTGCTATTTTCGGATTTTGATGGTTTTGATCTATTAAACTTCCTTATTTTCAAGTTTTGATGGTTCCATGTTTTAGAGCATCTCATTCTACCCAATTTTGACCTTTGGAAAGTTAGATTCGGACTTGTTTTGACCAAGATATGGACGATTGAAGCTTAGATTCAACTTTAGAGTTCTTGCTGTTCTTGCCATTTGGAGAAGACAGTGAACAGTGAGCTAGCTTTTTAGCTTATGCCGCTGAGCTGTACGATGTTGTTTAGCGAGCGTACGCTAGCCTTCGTACGCTGTTGTTTAGCGAGCGTACGCTAGCCTTCGTACGCTGCTCTTTAGCGAGCATACGCTAGCCTTCGTACGCTGCTGTTTAGCGAGCGTACGCTAGCCTTCGTACGCTGCTCTTTAGCGAGCGTACGCTAGCCTTCGTACGCTGCTCTTTAGCGAGCGTACGCTAGCTTTCGTACGCTGCTCTTTAGCGAGCGTACGCTAGCCTTCGTACGCTGATCTTTGGTGAGCGTACGCTCACCTTAATACGCTGCCTGTTGGCAGTGTGTCTTGAGCGTACGCTAGCTTGAGCGTACGCGTGCCTTGGTACGCTAGCTTAAGCGAGCAAGGCGTACGCTGGCCCCTTTCGTACGCTAGCTTGAGCGTACGCTAGCTTGAGCGTACGCTAGCTTGAACGTACGCTGACCTGTAGCTTGAGCGTGCCCTTGTGTACGCTGACCCTTGCGTACGCTTCCCATTGGAAGTATATAGATCCTTTGGTACGCAGACCTGAGCGTACGCTAGCCTGACCGTAGCCTGGCTTGAGCGTAGCCTGATTACCCTTGATCTTCTATAGCCCTGTATATTGATATTTTATTAGATATTTAACGTCCATTTTATATCCTTACGCCTTTTGTCATGAACTTGATAATCATGGATTTGTTTAATATGTTTGGAAATGATACCTGAGCATGACACGATAGTGACCCGTCGTGGTGCACTCCTGACATAATGACCTGACATGACCTGATAGTGGCCCGTCGTGGCGCACTCCTGACAAGTACACTTGACATGATAAACCTGACATGTTATATCTTGATAAGCTGTTGCGACGGCTACCTGACATGACCTGTATAAATAACCTGGACACCGTGGGCGATTGTGCTTGTACAAATAATCCAGTCCTGTCTTGCATCATGTCTAGGAGGGGACTCCTGAGTACAACGGTCAGGAGTACCTACTAAAATGGACTAAGGTTAACAACTAGATTAATACATTAGTCATGAAGAGATTTTCTAGCTACAGGCAATCCCGTTACTTGGGCGCGCTTGGGATCTGTAGCCTGCCGTCGCGTAGGGCACATTTCCAGCACACTGTCATGTGTTGCACCCTTCAAACTGCTTAAGGGTACATGTGTTTCCTGGACGATGTACCCACCTGAATTCAACCCTAATATCTCGACCTGGATGACCTGGATGGTCTGCAGGGCTTGTGGCTGTGGAATAATCTCACTGTATCTTGTTAGTAATTAGGCTTGTGACAACCCTAGTTAGTTAAAGTATCAAGCCGTAGTTCTTGCTTGGCCATGAAGTGATTGGATGGAGTCTAACCAGTCTAGTCTTGCCCTGATCCTGTTTCAGATTGCTGTACGACTTGAATGCCTGTATTTATTTTTACCGATAAATGGTGAGAAACCAAGCTCCGTTCAGACGAAGGGTTACAACCCCGGTCCTTGTTTGGTTTACGGGTTGTAACCTGGCTATCTGAATAGTTCCATGGTTATCTCGTCGTATATCATCCTGATATATTTTCTTTTATTCCAGTCCTTATTTTATTTATATTTATATTCCTGTGCTGATTGCTGGTTTTAGTTCTTAAGTGAAGCCTCCTTTGTGGCACTTGCTCTTTCTGGGGTCTGACCCAGCTGGTTTTGTGTGGCCAGATTTCGGAGCAGCTCCAGAGGATCTACCGACTTTCCAGCCAGATGGTGGCCACTAGACGGAACCCTGGCAACGAGTGGGTTATTTTTGGCTCTCCTGCTCTAGTGTAAAAATATTCTTTTGAGGCGTTTAGCCGACGAGCACCTGTTTAGCTCGATTACACTTACTTACTGTCTACCTACGGGCTGTAACATGATTGACAAATCCTAGGGTTGATCATGTATGACTAAACTCTTGCTAGTCCTAACATTTTGTAACGACTAGCTTCATGATCAGCTGAATATGTAATATTTGGGACGCCTTATTATTGTATATTTAATGATCATACATCTCGTAACTCTTACTTACTTGCTTATGATTGAGACACTAGGCTTGTTCATGACCTTAAGAGACTGATGGCTTGTAGATAAACCCTCATGTATCTAGACAGCCGTGACCGTATAGCGAGATGGAATCCATTTCAATATACGTAGCTGGCTATGTCTGCCCCCGCTCTCCAGTATTCTGGTTCTGGGGTATGACAGTTGAGTGGCCGGAAGATCGGCAGCTCGAGCTTGAGATTCTATAGGAGGCAACTCCTCTTCGGGGGATGTAACCTCTGGGACATTTGGAGTCGGGGATGACAGTGTTACTCCTGCTGCAGCCAGGGCGGTTACGAAAATAGTTGTCCATACAACTCGATATCCTGGAATTTCTTCGGTAGTAATTGAGACTAGAATATCAATTGCTGTAGTCTCTGTATATAAAAAAGAATAATATCAATATATATCATTCATATTTTAAAATTATGCTTAAAAGTATAGAAATTATATTTTTGAGATGGTAGATCCTTCTGTGAGGATAATGATATATCAAATTCCTTTTGGAGGGAGGAAGCGTCAATTGTTTGACATTCTGCTCGAGTCACCAGCAATTTTCTTCTGGCCTTCCGTAACATAGGTGCTACAAGTTCTTCTTCGACCTCATCAAGGTCATCTGGTATTATGTGCACTTTTTCTCGAACGACTCCACTCTGTTTTGGAACTAAAGACGGAGTTATTTCCCCCTCCCCATGAGAGATCCCACTATGCATCTGCTTCGACTAGGACCGAGTCATCCTAGTAGTAGGCTGTTCACTGAAGACCAAAGTGGTCTTCGCCTTTTTCTTCCCCGGAGCCTTAGGACAAGAAGGAAGATCATCATGATGCGAAGGAGCATATGAATCTCCATTCTTTCTTTTCTTAAGCCCCTTGGTAGAAGACTTTTCCTTTTGTACTATTAATGATATGTCCAACGGCTCATTTACTTCATCTAGGAAGCCTACAAGAGAAGCCTCCAGGGATTCATCGCACTACAAAAAAAAGGCTTTTAGCGACGGCGGGATCCGTCGCTAAAAGTCATTTTTTCGTCGCTAAAGCCAAATAGCGACACATCAGCGACAAAAATGGTTTGTCGGGAAATCACTTGTCGCTAATTTAAATCAGTCACTAGTTTGTCGAAAATAGCGACTGATTAGTGACGCATTTAGCGACACGCTATTTATTAGAAAATGCGACGTAATAGCGACTGAAACTCTGTCGCTATAGTTTCTGACGAACTATCGACGTAGCAGCGGAGTAATTCAGCATGAGAGTAGCGACGAGCTAGCGACGAAAAATTACGTCGCTAAGATGTTTTCGATACGCTTTTGGTGTCGGACAAGAACATTGCGATGGAATAGTAAGTAAAATTTACGTCGCTATTCAGTCGCTATACTGGAATATAATATTTTCCAGAACCTTAGCGATGGAAACTACAGTCGCTATTCCGTCGGTAGCCTGCAAAGTAAATTTTCCAGGCATGTAGCGATGAAAAAATCGTCGATGTTCCGTCGCTAGCCTGCAATGTTCCAGGTTTTCTGTCGTTGTTCCGTCGTCATTCCGTCACTAAATACAATATTACATGTCAGTATTTGTGTTTTCTGCACTACACATCCCCGTCGACAGTTACACACAAAATATACAATCATATAAACAGTTTCCAAATACAATATCAGTATTCGTGTTTCCAACAGTCCTTATCCCTGTTGACAGTTTTACAGTAGGCACACGTATCATTATTTGTGTTTTCTGTAAATTCTCAGTTTCATGCATACGTATCCCAAATGTTTTAATATAACACATACACATATATCCAAAATTAGCTTCATACACACATATTAATAATGTTTTAATATAAGAAATATTAATACACATATCCAAAATGTTTTAATACAAGAAAGTACTGGTACAATAAATCTAGGTCGTCGGGCGTGATGGAAACCTCTCGGCGGGCATGATGAAGACCTCTCGACGGACTTAATGAAGATCCAAGCTGCAAACGTGAACGTCGACCTCTCGGCACCATAGAAAAATCTGAAAGAAATAATAAGTGATGATGTGTTAAAAATAAAAACTACTGTCATGTCATTATACTAATGGAACTTGTATATTAAATTAAAACGTACGTACTAGTCTGATTCATCTTCCCAAGAGTCTTCTGAATCATCGCTTGATTTCGAAGTGTCTTCTTCTGCTTCTTCATTTTCACTATCACTATGATCTTCATCTTCATCTTCTAATACTTCTTCCTCAACATCTTCTAATTCTTCATCAACGTTAACCTCAATAACGTCATCTACCGTAACCTCCATATCTTCTAAATCCTTTTCCTCAACACCAGCCAAACTTAGGGCCCGTTTGGTTTGCAGTATTGGACAACGTAATGTAATTGGCATTACGTTGTCAATCTAACTCGGGTGTTTGGTTGGACAAAAAAATTAGATGTAATGTAATCGCGATTACAAGTTTGATTAAATTACATCAGTTTCTTCTAAACTCAATTACATCATAAAACCTATGTAATCGCAATTACATTACAACTTAAGCGGAAGGTTGGTATGCCATAATTTGGTATTTTTGTTCGTTTTTGGTCATTTTTTGTTGTTTTTGTTTGTTTTTGGTCATTTTTTGTTCGGTTTTGGTCGTTTTTGTTCGTTTTTGTCATTTTTGTTCGTTTTTGGTCATTTTATGTTGTTTTTGTTTGTTTTTTTGTCGTTTTTGGTCGTTTTTGTTAGTTTTTGGTCGTTTTTTGTCGTTTTTGTTCGTTTTTTGTTATTTTTGTTCATTTTTATTGGTTTTTTTCGTTTTTTTTTCGTTTTTGTCCTTTTTGTTGTTTTTGTCCGTTTTTTGTCGTTTTTGTTCGTTTTTTGTTATTTTTGTTTGTTTTTTTGTCGTTTTTTTGTTTTTGTCCGTTTTTTTGTCGTTTTTGTTCGTTTTTTGTCCTTTTTTTTCGTTTTTCGTTGTTATTGTTGTTTTTTTGTCCATTTTTGTCATTTTTGTGTTTTTGGTCCTTTTTTGGTTCGTTTTTTTGTCGTTTTTGTTTGTTTTTGTAATTTTTGTTCTTTTTTTGTTCGATTTTTGTCATTTTTGTCCTTTTTTGTTCGTTTTTTGTCGTTTTGTTCGTTTTTTGTCAGTTTTGTTCGTTTTTGGTTGTTTTTGTTTGATTTTTTGTCGTTTTTGTCCTTTTTTTTTGTTGTTTTTGTCCGTTTTTTTGTCGTTTTGTTCGTTTTTTTTGTCATTTTTGTTCGTTTTTCGTTGTTTTTTGTTTGTTTTTTTTGTCGTTTTTGTCCTTTTTTGTTGTTTTTGGTTTTTTTGTTCGTTTTTGTCGGTTTTTGTAATTTTTGTTCGTTTTTTGTCATTTTTTATTTTTGTAATTTTGTTTTTTTTTGTTCCCTTTTTTGTCGTTTTTGGATTTTTTTTTGCAAGTATTTTAATCTTTTTGTCGTTTTTTGCTCGTTTTAATTTCCTCTTGTTTTTGGTCTTTTTTCGTATTTTCGTTTTTTGTCATTTCTGTTCCTTTTTATCATTTTTTTATTTTTTTTGCTCGTTTTTATCGTTTTTGTCATTTTTTTTCTTTTTTTGTCGTTTTTGTTCATTTTTTGTCTTTTTTTTTGTTTTTGGTCGTTTTTTCGTCCTTTTTTTTCCCTTTCATTTATTGTTGTTTTTTGTCAATTTTTTTGTTTTTAGTCTTTTTTTTGTCATTATTGGTCACTTTTTATGGTTTTCACTTTTTTGATCTTTTTTTTTTGTCGTTTTTCTTTTTTATCGCTTTTTTATTTTTGGTTTTTTTTTTCCTTCTATTTTGTTCGTTTGTCATTTTTGGTATTTTTATTTTTTGTCTTTTTTTTCGTTTTTGGTCTTTTTTTTAGCAGAAAACAAACCATTTCCCCCTTTTTTATTATTTATTTTTAATTTTTTTTCTTTTTTTCTTTTTAAATTTTTGAAATTTTGTATTGATCAACTTTTTAAATTTTATGTTGTATTTTAAAAAAATATTAAATTAAAAATTCAATTACATTACATGGTAAACCAAACACATGAATGCAATTAACATTACATTACATGGTTTGATTACGTGTTTCAACCAAACATAGTAATGTAATTGTAATTCCATTACATTACAAACTCAATTACATTACAAACCCAATTCCATTACGATTACGATTACATTACAATGAACCAAACGCAACCTTATATATGTTGGTTGAGGCTTGACCACCTCTTCCTCTTGGTAGGCTACATCCCCAACATTATATGTATTTCTTGCTTTGGATTTGCATACAGCCACCAATCCAAGGTACTGCGCCGTCGGCTAGGATAACTCGTATAATACACTTGAACGGTTTGACTAGCCAACACAAATGGTTCAAAACCTCCATATCTTTTCCATGTTTTATATCAACAAAGCCAAATTGTTTGTCAATCTTCAATCCTTGCTTGGGTGTTGTGTCGAACCAACGATATTTAAAAAGCACAATCTTCGTATCAACAGAATATTCAATCTCTACGATATCTCATAGAACACCGTAGTAGTCGAATTTGGGATCGATATCGTAGACTGAGGATCTCACACAAACTCCCGAATTTTTGGTATAATTAGCCTCCTCATCGACAAATGAATGATTGATAGGCTTATCTGTAGTTCTAAAGTTAAAGCCATTGATTGTATATCCGCTCCAACACTTCGCCTTCTTGCTCGGTCCAATAGCAATTGCTCTTAGCCCTTTGTTCTGTAACTGTGTGCCAGGACGGAAGACATAGTGTGGGTAGTATCAGAAAAGTCATTAGACAAAGTGTGGCTAGTAACATATCGAATTTAGATTGGCTAATGATTATAATCCTTACATTATTTTGGATCCACGACGGAAACTTCATATCGACCTCTCTAGCAAGATCATCATCATTAATATCAGGTCTTTCCTTTCTAATCTCAGCTCTAAAAGTACTGTAATAATAGGGAGAAATGTTAGCACACTTTTAAATATCGAATTTATAATGACTAAATGGTGTCGCTCACTTTTCAATATCTTCTATCTCTTGGATACCGCTATTGAGGCATATATACCGATGTGTGGCTTCAAACTCATCGTCTTCCAACCACCATAATTTAGTCGCACTTGTCAGCTTGCCCCCCACATTGAAGATTGTACGGATCCCTTCGTTCGGTGCATTGATATCACCTTCATCATTCCTCGGCGCTCTATTCTGATTTGTTCTGACATGAGTATCGAAGTAGATCGAGCAGAAGTTAGAAACCTCCTCAATGATGTACGCTTCGAATATTGAAGCTTCTACATAGCCTTATTGTCCACTTTCTTCTTCCGGTGACCTAAATATCTATAAGAAATATATTGAATATTAGAATATTTAAATAAGAAAATACAAATTAGAAGATTATTTTATACCTCTCAAATGGGTACATCCATCGATAATAGACGGGAGCATCGACACGTGCTTCTTATGCAAGATGAATCGGCAATATTCCATACTATCAAAGAAGCCAGGAGAGAACACCCTTTCTAACTTGCACAACGTCACTACAACTTTCTCCTCAAGTTCTAGCATATGTTGCACCGTCAACTTACTTGAGCACAAATCTCTAAAGAAGATAGATAACTCGGCCAGCGAAGTCCACACATGAGAAGGTAGCATCTCTCTAAAAGAGATAGGAAGTAATCGCTCCATGAATACGTGACAATCATGACTCTTCATCCCTATCAACATGCGTTCGTTGAGATCGACACATCTCGCCAAATTCGATACGTAACCGTCAAAAATCTCAACTTTGAAATCCATTTACATATTATCAGTTTATCATCTCTACTCAATGTAAATGGTGCTGGAGGCTTCATCCAGTTACCATTGGACCTTTGCGACAGATGCAACTCTGGACGCTTGCAAATAATTTCTAAGTCCTTCCTTGCTTTAATATTGTCTTTCATTTTTCCCTTAATATCCATCACAGTATTAAATACGTTATCAAATATATTTTTTCAATATGCATGACATCAAGATTGTTTTTTATGAGATTGTCCGGCCAATAAGGAAAATCCCAAAAGATACTCCGTTTCGTCCAATTGTGATGTTGTCCGAAGCCTTCAATGTGATGGCCCGATCCTGGATTTTCCATAACAGTCGGTAAATCTGGAACCTATTCCCAAACTACATCTCCCGTTAATCTCAACGAAGGAAGAGATACTTCCCGTTTACCAGCCCTGAAGCCATCTCTGTTCCTTCTCCACAAATGTGATGAAGGAAGAAACTGACGGTGGCAAAAAAAAACATGCCTTTCCTCCATTCTGAAGGCGGAATACCTTACTCTTTCCATGCATATCGGACATGACATAATACCATGAGTACTCCACCCCGATAACATCCCGTAAGCTAGAAATTTGTTGATGGTCCACATGAGCATCGCCCTCATCTGAAAGTTCTGCTCCATCGATATATCAAACGTCTGGACGCCAAACTGCCATAATTGTTTCAACTCGTCCACCAACGGTTGCAAGTAGATATCGATATCTTCTTTGGATTTCTTGGACCGGGTATGATAAGTGTGAGGAACATGTAAGAGTTTTCAGGCACATCCATGGTGGTAGATTGTACGGGTCAAAATCATCGGCCAACAAGAGTATTGCGTCCCCGACTGGCCGAATGGATGAATCTATCAGAACATAAAGCCAATCGAACATTCCTAGGCTCCGCACAAAATCAGGATGACACCGATCAAAATGCTTCCATGCTTCTCCATCGGCAGGATAGATAATTCTCTTCAACCATCTTCCGTTCTTTGTTATGTCATGTCATGTGTTATGCAGTATTTACAGACATATACATCCTCTGCAGCCTCTTTGTGATTGCAAGAACTGTATGTACTTGTACGGGGCATCCGCGTTCGGGCAATTGATTTTCCTTTGCCCCGGATTGGCTTGTATCGGTCCTCGTCATAGAAAATGCATTTGTCTTTATTACTGTTCTCCTTGTAGTATAGTATGCAACTATTTCGACAGCAGTCTATCTCCTGGTAGCCCAATCCGAGTTTCGCATCATCATCTTCGACTTGTAGAAGCTTTCAGGCATATCATTTGATCCTTTTGGCAACAACTCTCTTACAAGCTGAATTATCCGGTCATAGCATTCTTGCGTAAGTTAAAATCAGATTTAAGGTTCAACAGCAGCATCACACACCGACAATACCGAATAAAATTATAACCCGGATACAATGGAGTATCAACATGCTTGAACATATCGTAGAACTCCTTTGCATCAGGATTTGGATCCTCATGTGCCACAGCAAAATCTAATACCATCTCATGTGCCAAGTTTGTTGGTTGCCGATATTCAAAATGATCTTCGAGAGTAGAATCTCTCACCTCGGTATTGAAGAAGGACTGAGATTACGAAGCCAGTTCTCCTTGATTAATCCACGTTGTAGTTCGGCATGAAACCCTTCTTGTAAAGGTGCTCTCTCACGAGTGACACCTCTCTAAATGGTATATTCTTACATTTGACACAAGGGCACTTTATGTGCCTTTCGTCCATGAAATCGACATGGTTACTTGCATATATGAGAAATTGCTCGACGCCCGCCTTGAAATCGTCCGTCAAGCCAATCATACTCTCATGTTGCCGATTGTACATCTACGAACGGTCAAGTAAGTATCGACTCATTGTTCTAATCCACGTAATGATTCTCTACCAAGAATTAAGATGCTATATATCACTTGGTATCATAAAACAAACCTAGTATAACTTGGTATGACATACGCCTCACGTACATTCACTCATAAAATAAACCTAGTATAATTAGGTATCACGTTGACACTCAAGTATCAAATTGATACTCAAGTTTATATCGCATTGATCAATCAATTACCTTAGTAATCTAAAACTACTGCACCTATTTATTTCGTGTCCGTGTTCCGTCAAATTTCTAAAACTATTATACCGATAAATTTCTATTTATCTACTATACCCACTACTATACCGATAAATTTCAAACACGAAATTGAAATTGAAACCCTAGAACATGTTGAGAAAACACAAACAAAGCATAAAAAAATAAATACAAATTAGGGTTCAGGGTTTCGGACCTTGAAGAGGTTGGTCACGGAGAAGGGGGACGTCGGAGGGGGGCGTCGGAGGGGGGCGTTGGAGGGGGGGACGCCGAGGGGTGGTCGCCGGAGGGGGCACGACGGAGGAAGAGAAGAGGAGGGTGTACGGGGTTTCGAAGGAGGAGAAGGGGGGATGGAGTGGGGGAGCACGTCGGAGGGAGGTGGTCGTCGGAGGTGGGGGCTCGACGGAGGAGAGAAGAGGGGGTGGTTAGGGGGTTCGATCGGAGAAGGAGAAGATGGAGGGGCCGGAGTGGAGGAGGGCGCAGGAGGGGGCCGCCAGGGGTTCGCCGGAGGGGCCGCAGTCGAGGGGGGTGATCACCGATCGGGGGGGAGGGGAGGAGAAGAAATTTTGAGAGTGAGGGAGAGATTGAGAATTTTCAAAATTTAAGTAACTTTTGAATTTTTACAGCAAATTAGCGACGAAAATTTTCCGTTGCTACGCCGTCGCTACATGGAAATGTCACTAACTAGTCGCTTGTTAGTTGCTACCTTTATGAAAAAATTTAGAATAAAAATTAATCCTTCCGTTTCGACATTTACAGTAGCTTAGCGACGTATATTTGTCGCTAATCAGTCGGTTGACATATTCCTTCGCTAAATTGTCGCTGATCCGTCGCTAAACTTATAAAAAAAAATTAGGTGAAAAAATTCGTCGCCCGTAACTCGCTTGTCGGCAGGTTCTCGATCTTCTGCATCCCTGAACAGTTCTGCATTACGAACTGTAAAACTCCAATATTTTCCAATTATTTTAATGCTTTAAAAATTATTTTTCTATATTTATTTGGTACATGTACGTACTTGTAGATGTGTATAGTGCATGTATGTTTTGCGTGATAATTTAAATACTACTAAATTAGCCTATCTTGGTTACAAATATTTATGATATTTAATTATGAATTATATAAAAAATTTATTGAGAATATACATATATATATGTATATATATAGATATATAGAAAAAAATATAGATATATTGTTAATATATATATTATATATATATAGATATATATATATATATATATATATATATAGTTATTGTTTTTGTAAAAAAAAATGTAATATTGGTGGTGGTGGGCCGACCCCCCCATACAGCAGCTAAGCTGCGGAGAGAAAAAGGGGGGCGACCCCCCAATTAGATTACTTAGCAGTGCCAGTAGCTGCTTTGTCAGCAACCCGACCCACATCTCTATTAAAACCCAAGCAGCAGCTGCTTGCTAGAAAACCCGAGCCCCCAATGTATTGTTCTCCTATTCGAAATAGGAGCGGCGGCACCTGTATATAAACCACAACAAAGTCGAAACCCTAACCCTCAAAAAAAAAAATTTCTCCACCTCCCCAGTCTCGAACCCCAGGCGCATATCCCAGGTTGCTTGCGGCCACCGTGAGTGCATCGAAGCCTCGCCAAGCACGTCGAAATCGATCCCGAAACAGAGATACCCTGTTTCTAAACTCGACCAGGTACTCAACTTTCCTTGAACTTTACTTCGATTGTACTTGATAACTTTTCGATCTAGAAAATCCTAGATAAAGCCCTCATGACCCTCTTCAAGATCCCCTAGGTGGATTTTGACATGGCCTCCAACTTGCTCGAAAAATCGAGACGAAGTTGGAGAAAAACCCACTTTCTGAATATTAAAACGGTTTTGAAACGCCAACTTGTCGGCCACTTTTCTCGCTGTCCGTTAAACTTTCTTAAAAATAATTGAACACATGTGAAGACAACATAACCACGATTAAAACGTACTTTGTAGATCTGAATTTCGTTTTCTATGCGAGAAATAAATTAGTGTTAAAGTTGGGCGAAAAACTGTTTTCTAAAGTGTTAATTTCTGAAATTTTCTCCGATACGACGTACGCCCCGACAAACCAGACGACGTGGTCGTGCATTATATGCATCGAAAGGCGCGTATGGATGTTACCGATGTGTGGGAACTGACGGGACTCGATTTTGTTGCGTGCGCGCGACGAAATCAACGCATATCCGTCGAGATACCCCCGTATCGGCATTTTGTAAACTTGCCCATAACTTCGTGTACAGTCGTCAGATCGAGATGAAACTTGTGCCAACAAGTCCGGATTGAAATTTTGGTCCTGCATGCCAAGTTTGGTTTGATTCTGAGAAGGTCGAATCGGAATCCAATTTTGGCGGGCCCGTGACCCACTCAAACGGGCGATTTTTTACACGGCTCCTCGGAATCCAAAACTGGACATACCGTTGAGTTCCTCTCCTCAAACTGAAACCGTATACATATAGTTTGATGACTTTAGAGACCGTAGACTTTGGCATGCATTTCGGTACAAAGCGGGTCCAACGGCGGACATCGTTTTGACCCGAAATTACGATTTTGCCCATGTTCCAGAATTTGACTTTTGGACAGGCATTTTCTTGGTATATCTTCTTCATCGAGATCATTTTTGATGTTTATTCAGCGTTTGGAGTCCTGTGATTTGTGAGTTTTGGTGCTGATACTTGCTACTTTTAGACTTGCCACTTTGCACCACCAGGCTAGATACCTTGCCACCTTACTCTGTGATTATTATTCTTATTTTCAGTTGTTATTTTAGCATTTATTTTGTGTTATTTAAACTGGTATACTTGGGTGCAAGCGACTCTATCGGTCGTTTTCTTGCTTTATTTATTCTCTTGTATTGACTTAGTTATTGACCACCCATTGATGTTGAGGTATTGGTATATCTCATACGGCCTTGACACTTGTTGTATCATGTGATGTGAGTCACATGTAGGACACATTTCCGCGTAGTCGGCTGGCCACCGATACATATGGAGCGTGCGACGGATAGGGGTAACTGCCAATAGAATTGCATGTTAGAAGACTTGGCAGTTATTAGAGGTACATGTCAGTCATGGAGATGATACTAGGCATTGGGTGGGGAGAACATTACCTGACGTATGGGCTTCGATTGCACTTTCCTTGTAACCCGGAAGCTCCGCTGGAGATACGGGTATGAGCCTCTCAGGTTGGCCACTGTCGTTTTGAACGTCATGCTCTTGGTCACTGGTGCCCAAGAGGGGACTATACCAGATCCTATATTCAGCCAGGGCTCATGCATCGAAGAAATGTATCTCAACTGCATATTCACAGTAGAATGGTCAGGAACCCGATTGCATGTATACCTTTTTCCTTATTATATTATCACAGTTTATATGGCATTGTGTTTTCTTGTATCTTGCTATGTCCCCTGAGGACCTGGTTATCTCTCCAGGTTTAGACGATTTTCCACAGGAGTACGGAGCGGCTTTGGAGCTATCTTACATTGATGACGAGGCAGTGCCTTATGACTTCTAGTCTATTTCTTATCTGAGACAGTTGTAGACATTATTTTACATATCTTTTCTTTCTATTTTGCGGAGGTCGGACTCCGATCTTGTGAGACTATTTTTATAGCTGTTGGGAGTGAGTATGTTCACCCGACTATCTTTTGATACTCTTTTTTATTTATTTGGACTTATTATCTTCTGTGTTGAGCTGATGAGATTGATAGATATGTTATTCTGGCCTGTGATTATTATTTACAGCTTATGTGCATATATGAGGATTCCATATATTGGAGTGTTCTTCGTATATGTGCAGCTGGCATGTTCACGTACTTGGTCCTATGTATTTTGGGACTGGGGCGTTACATGTTTTTGTGGTGACCCATACAGGTCAATCTAATATTGTTGGGTTACATGACTGTGCCCAACAAGCCTGCATATAGGAATAGGAATATCTCATCCAGAACTACTACTATCTCTTGACTTCCAATCTTTTCGAAACTTCCTTGATTATTCGATTTACTTCATATCTAATCTTTCCTAATATCAACTTATCTTCCTCGTGCCAACAGTATGAATCTAAGAAGCGGACGCACTTCTGCCTTGGCCATCACATCTGGTGAAGAGGCTACTCCGGAGGGACAGAATCCCCCATGACTCCAGCGACACCTTACCAGCCAGGACTGTCGCAGCCTACTACGACACCGACGACAGAGTACCCAGAGGTCGCAGCACCCCCAGGCAGCCAGGCTGGACAGAATACTACCATGCTACCAGGAGGGAATGTACCACTGCCTCCCCCACCTCCATTCCCTCAGTAGTTTCCCCCACAGTCGGGACCTCAGATGCCACCACCACCGACTGATGGGAGCCCTACTACTCAGTTTATGTACGCCATGATGCAGACCCAGTGGCAGCAGACTGAGCTGATGATACAACGATGATGGCAGCCATGGCTAGACCTCTACCACCACCTCCAGTAGCAGCACTAGCATCGGCTCTGCATCCCTATGAAGGCTCTATCAAAATTTACAGATATGAACCCCAAGGCCTTTAGAGGGACGGAGAAGCCATTGGAGGTGTCACAGTGGCTTATTAGTACCGAGAAGCTACTGAAGGCATCCCAGTTACCAGCTCGAGATTGGATGACAGCAGTGGACCTACTGTTAGAAGATAACGCTCACCACTGGTGGAAGGCAGAAGAGAGACGATTAGGCACTGGGATCACTTGGAAGCAGTTCTATGATGCATTTTATGAGAGATTCTTCCTATTCATGTTCGAGATGGTCTCTACGACCAGTTCCTCCATCTGAAGCAAGGAATATGACAGTTGATGAGTATGACTCAGAGTTCAATCGCTGAGTCGATTTGGTACGGGATTGATTCCGACAGAGTTAGAGAAGGCGAGGAGATTTCACCAGGGGCTTGCACCAGAGCTCAAGTCTTATACGACTAATCGTCTCGAGTCTCCCATTCGGCTGTCTTGGAAGAAGCTCGTGCTCAGGAGATTCTTCGTAACAGCCATAGATATTGAGGCGCCATACCCCAGCAGCTACACCAGCCCGAGCTACTCAGAGTGGACCTATCAGGAGGACTACAGGACAGTACCAGCAGAGGCACACACCTTATCAGAATCCCACCTGCAACTTTTACGGGAAGTAGGGGCATATTAGAGATGATTGTCGACTTCGTTTGGGCTTATGTATGAGATGTGGATCAGGACAGCACTTGGCCAGAGATTGTCCTGAGCAGCAGTCTCTAGTTCAGGCACATCAGGCCCAGAGGCCCACAGCCCCAACACCTGTCCACCATTACCTCCACAGACAGCACAGTACCACAAGGCCAGAGCTCAAGGCCCAGGACAGAACCAAGGAAAGGCATTCTCTCTAGCTGTTGAGAATGTAGAGACAGAGGCAGAGGTCATAGCAGGTATGGTTTTAGTTGTATCTTTTCCTGCTATTACATTATTTGATACTGGAGCCACACATTCATTTATAGCCACTAGTTTTGCCACTAGACACAGCATTCCTATCACACACTTAGCTAAAAATGTTAAAATCTTACTGGAGGAGGAGTTGTACCTGTTAGTGGTGTTTGTAGACTTTGTCTGTAGTAATAAATGGCAGAGAGATGATGGTACGATTTCTTGTATTCTCTATGCCGACATTTGATGTGGTTCTTGGAATGGACTGGTTGAGCCAGCATTTCGCTCTCATCGACTGTCATAGGAGCAGTATTATCTTTAGACCACCGAATGCGACAGAGTTTGAGTTCACCAAAGAAGACGGAGAGAGTTGTGATGCACCCACATCGGGGACTCATATGATGATGCATGACACCCTCAGCACCCTATTATCACCGAGTTCGAGGATATATTCCCCGAGGAGTTGCCAGGACTACCACCTGACCGAGATATTGAGTTTTCTATTGAGCTTATTCCCGGAGCCGAGCCTATTTCATCTCGAGTATATCGTCTGGCACCCAAGGAGTTGGTAGAGATGAAGACGCAGATTGATGATTATTAGAGAAAGATTTATTCGTGCCAGTGCGTCACCATGGGGAGCACCCGTTCTTTTTGTGCCTAAGAAAGATGGGACAATGCGCATGTGCATCGACTACAGAGCATTGAAATGCAGTAACGGTGAAGAACAAGTATCCTTTGCCGCGTATAGACGATCTATTTGATTGCTGAGTGGAGCAAAAGTATTCTCCAAGATTGACTTATGATCGGGCTATCACCAATTGAAGGTTCGGAAGGAAGATATTGCCAAGACGGCTTTTCGATCGAGGTATGGACACTACGAGTTCTTGGTTATGCCTTTCGGTTTGACCAATGCTCCCAGTTTTCATAAATTTAATGAACAAGATCTTTCACCAATACTTGGACAAATCTGTAGTAGTCTTTATAGACGATATCTTGATTTACTCCAAGAGTCAAGAGGAGCACGAGCAGCATCTACGGATAGTTTTGGAACATTGAGGAACAAGAGACTCTTTGCGAAGCTTAGCAAGTGTGATTTCTTTCTCAAGGAGGTATCATTCCTTGGTCATATTGTTACGGGCGATGGTATATCAGTGGATCCAGAGAAGATCACAACAGTCAAATCATGGCCCACTCCCACAACTTATAAAACTCCTAAAATTTCTACTATTTTTTATGTTAAATTTAGTATGATTTAAAATTTTGTAATACACGTCGCGTAGTCGTATTATACGTCGCGTACGACTTTTATTTCTTTTTCGAATTTGCTCGACGAGTGCGAATATGTACGAGCGTACATATTTTTGAAAAATATTATTTTTATGGTTTCAAAATAATATAGGTAATAATTATTTCTAGCTATCATTTCAAGTTTATGGTTTTAATTATGAAAAGCCTTTTATTTATCAGGTATAATTATAAAGTATTTTCCCATAAAATGGTATATTATAAAGTATATTTATGTAAAGAATATTTGTGCATACATATAGCTCATAAATATTTATTAGTTTATTTTAAATAAAAATGCAATTTTCAAAATTAATATTATTAGTATTTTTGGAAAGCATATTTTGAATTTATTATGGAGATTTAAATCTTGATTTGAATCTATGTATTTATTTAAATAGTTAAATAATTAAAATTTGATTTATTGATTTGATTTTAAACTAAGAGAATTTAATTTGATTTAAATTAGATTTGGATTTGGATTTTGATTTGATTGCTTTTAAACTAAATATGGAAATATCCAAATTGGGTTTAAACTATTCCTAGTTCCTATCTAAGTGGGAATTTCCACATCCTATAAATAGGCAGGTACTCCTCTACATTATTCATCCATAAATTCCCACAAAATTTCACAAACAAATGTGTGTGCCTCGTATCCATGTCCAACATCTTTCCGTGTCAGCCATGACGGCCTCGGGTCCGACCCCGGGTGTCTTTCCAATAGGGTAATTCCTTTACAATTACATTACACTTTCTTCGTGTCCACACGCGGACACCTGTCATTATCCTTCCTACGACCCCAATTCCTAAACCTAAGACCCAATTCCTAGTAAACCCTAATCCTAATTTTCGTAACCACCACCCGCAGCCGTCGAGTTGGTCCCTGCTCCGATCCGTCATCCCGACCTCCCCGCCTCTCCCGCGGCACCAACGTCAGCCTCTCGAAACCACCATCCCAACCCCTGCCATTACACCACCGTCACCGTCGCAACCTAGACCACGGCCAAGCTGGCCTCCCCCATCACCGCAACCATCCCAACACAAAACCAACTGCCGTCACCGGCCACGACAACCCCTGCGGCCAGCCCCTCCGCCATCAGTGGCTCCACCGACCACCATGTAACCCTGTCATCACCCGAACTTTCGACCGAACATCGTACGTACTCCGCCACGACCAGGAAAACCAGAACAGAAAAAAGAAAAACAACCATCCAAACCAACACGCCATCACGGCCATCCGCCGGAGACATACCAAAACTAAAATTTCTAAGGAAATACCATCGCCATCACATACCTCGTCCGACCGCCCTAGCCTCCACCTCCCGGCGCCGTCCTGTATGCTCCACGCTCGGCAGCCCATGGCCGACCGTCCTTCCGACCTCTTCCCATTTTGCCTGGCCGCGAGCTCCGCCCTTCGCCGGCCTTCCGAACCCCGCCTCGCCGAGCAGCGCCGATCCTCCGCAGCGCCATTCTCGGTCGCCTCCCTCCGGCTGCCTCCACCAAACCTCGGCACGCGCGACCCTCTGCCGCCGCGACCACCACCTAAGCGTCTGCCTCCCCTCAACTTCCCAAACTCCTCCTCGCCAGACTCGACGAGGCAGTGCCGCACGCATCCCCTTCGCGCGCCGAGCCCGGAACCCTACTCGGCGACCGCGAGTCCTCCCGAGCTTTCTCTTCCTCTTTCGTCGCCCGCAGCGTCCCAGCTCCGCCCGTGCCAAACCCTCACGCCGCCCCTTCGCTCCGACAGCTCCGCCACCCGCTCCTCACTCCCTCCGACCGAAAAACCACCCACTCCCGCCGCCTCTCTTCCGATCTTTCCCTCTCCCTTTTTTTACTTTTATCTATCCCTCTCTCTCTCCTTGCTTTATTCTTTCACCTTTTTTGTGTTTGTCGTTTCTTCTCGAAAAGGAGAACGAGAACCAGCGTTTGATATTTATTTTTTGTGTATTATTTTTACTTTGCTTTACAGTTGGTTTGTTAATCATTATTATTTATTATTTTTATGTATTATTTTTACTTTGCTTTACTGTTGGTTTTGTCAAGCATTATTATTATATATTATTATTATTATTATTATTGTCATTATCGATACCATTATTATTATTATTATTAGAATTATTATTTTGATTACTCTCTTTAAAGTATATATCTAGTGTAAATATTTATTTGTTATTATGTATATTATTATAAGTATTATTATAATTAGTATTAATATTATTCTTAAATATTTTGTTTATTAAATAAAATATGCAGTTTACTACTAAAACTTTATTTTGACAAATTTAGGATTTTGGCCTAAAAACTATTTTACTCAAGTATGTGGTATATAAAATATTTTGGTAACAAATTACAGTTTTAAGTAATATAAATATTTATCTAATATCTTTTGATTATCCTCCTGTCCGTGCTAACAAATTTGTTATTCCTATTCCTTCGCCTGTCCGTGACTACCCCATATCGACCCTAACTAATTTGACCCTTCTGGACCCGATGCACCGGTCTGTACCACCAAAAGAGGTTCCCTTGTGTAGTTGTTACACCAAAGTCGCAGATTGTGCCACATTGATCTTCGCAGCACACCAGGCGTCCTACCAGGCAAGACACCTTGCCATTTATTTAATTATTTTAGTTCATATTTCATGCATGTTATTATTTTCTTTATACAAAATAAACTGTGATACATGGCATAACCTGTTAGAATTTACTATTCAGTTCTTGCTATGTATTATTTTTTACACATTAAACCTAGATTTAAGGGACCACCTTTGTGTGTTGCATTAATGGCCTTGACATGTTGTACCACGAAGTTGTGTGTCGCATGTAGAACACGAAAGTGCATGATTGGCTGGCCACCAGTACGTACAAGTCGTGCGATAGAAATAACTGCTAATAGAGGTTGCATGCTAGTTTGACTTAGCGGTTATAGTGGTTTGTGTTGTGGATATAACACAGTAGGCATTGGGCGGGGAGGACAATTCCTTAGCGTATGGGCTTCGATGCACTTTCTTGTGACCCGGACTCTCCGCTGGAGATACTGGGTTGATGACCCATGATTACTAACGGCCACTGACGATTCTGTGGAACGTCATGCTCTTACTGAAGGGGCCTCTGGTGCCCAAGGGGGACTATGCCGATCCTATTCAGCCAGGGTCCATGCGTAGGAAGGATTGTTCTTAACTACATATCACTTAGAACGGTTAGGCACCTTTATCCGTTAGGTATGAGTACTTTTGGTTTGGGTACTTGTATCTGACCGTGGCTTGGAACAATAACTTGTAGCGGATTAGTTCATCATCTTGTCCTTGTTTGGTTGTAGGTGTGACTTACTACTTCGATGAGAAGGTATTGAACCTTGTTGGGGTCCGAATACCATATTGGATTCATAGCATGGGAAGATGTTACCGTGAATTAGTTTACCATCTCTGTCCTTGTTTGGTTGGGGGGATGGTACGCTCGTTCAGTAGGTGCATATTGGACCATGTTATAATTCGATTTACTTATTATTTGAGCAATATTTATTCAGTTTATATGGCATGATATTATGTGTCTTATTATGTCCCTCTGAGGACCTGGTTATCTCTACAGGTGTGTGCTATTATCTTTCGCAGGTATTCTAGTTCTAGCCATGATCCTCTCTATTTCTTAGAGGATGATTGCGCTTGGATCGTCTTCGCTTCGCTCGCCAAAAATCATTTATTCTCTCATGTATTTTTCCTTTACTTGTTGGTAGTAGATTTGTCTCCGCCCAACCTATTGTATCAAGACAATTCATTATCATTTTATGATATCTTTTATTCATTTTTGTGTGGATGAGATTAGTATGGTTCTTCTGCATTTTACAGCTTATGTATTTATACGAGGCTTCCATATATTGGAGTATACTTCGTATGAATACAGCTGGCATGTCTACGTTCCTAGTCCTACGTATTTTGGGACTGAGCGTTACATGTTTTTGTGGTGGCCCTTGCAGTCAAGATAAATTGTTTGGTTACTTTACCGTGCCAAGTAAGCCTGCGTATAGGATTAGATTCTAGATCTCATCCACATACTTGACCTATTCCTAGATTTTATCTATCGTTCGACTCATCGACTGCATCTTGCTTGCTTCCTTCATCCCTATTCTTATCTTCCTTCGTGCTTGCTAGAGATTGACCCTACTAGTCTTAGCTTAATTCTTTTAAGTTGGGTAGAATACCTCCACGACTTGACACACCCTTGACCATTAAGGAAATACCAATAGTACTATCTAGACCATAGAGACTAGAGAAATTTAACCCATTTGGTCAACCAAGCCTTGGTCAATAAAATCGTAGAATGACGGTATAGGAATAAACAAGACTTAGATCCTTTTGACTCTTAGACTATTCATATTTATTCTTATTTCAATCTTAATCTCGTGCCTATTTTTACTATCTAGACTAATGATGCTAATATAGCCTAGTTTTTGCAAGCTCAAATCTTTATCAAGCTTGTTCATGACATATGTTATTGGAAGAATTCCCACTAACATAGCGTCTAATCAGAACCGGTGCAGGATGGTCTGATCAACCGAGTGCACTTGGTTCGCTTTGGCCTATTATTCTACGTGGATGGGGACATAGTTAAGCTTGTCCTCTAGAGTCCCATCCACGACTGCCTTGACAATTCCTTTGAAATTATTCGATCGTCTTTGGATCACGTATTCGTATTCGATAAACGCCTCCTTCGAACTCTATATTGCTTTCGCCTTCATCAATTTTAGGAGGGCGAAGACGTTATACTAGAACTTCCTCTAGCCTTCCTATCGGCTATGACCATTCTCACTCAATGTGACTATCTTTGTCTTAACTACTCGTCCTTTCCCTCGACCCTAAATCTACAATCTTGACTTTCTAATCACTTGAATTTAGGAGTGATTACAATCGTCTCTTAATCATATCATCAACCTACACTACGACCATATAAACTTCGAACCCTTCTATCTACCGTTGTGCCTTCTCACCCCCATACGAAATTCTTAATTTCGAGGACGAAATTCTTTTAAGTTGGGTAGGATGTAAAAACCTAAAATTTCTACTTTTTTTATATTAAATTTAGTACTGATTTAAAATTTTCGTAATACACGTCGCGTAGTCGTATTATACGTCGCGCACGACTTTTATTTCTTTTTCGAATTTGCTCGACGAGTGCGAATATGTACGAGCGTACATATTTTTGAAAAACATTATTTTTATTATTTTTATGGTTTCAAAATAATATAGGTAATAATTATTTCTAGCTATCATTTCAAGTTTATGGTTTTAATTATGAAAAGCCTTTTATTTATCCGGTTATAATTATAAAGTATTTTCCCATAAAATGGTATAAAAAAGTATATTTATGTAAAGAATATTTGTGCATACATATAGCTCATAAATATTTATTAGTTTATTTTAAATAAAAGTGCAATTTTTGAAATTAATATTATTAGTATTTTTGGAAAGCATATTTGAATTTATTGTGGAGATTTAAATCTTGATTTGAATCTATATATTTATTTAAATAGTTAAATAATTAAAATTTGATTTATTGATTTGATTTTAAACTAAGAGAATTTAATTTGATTTAAATTAGATTTGGATTTGGATTTGGATTTGGATTTAGATTTGATTGCTTTTAAACTAAATATGGAAATATCCAAATTGGGTTTAAACTATTCCTAGTTCCTATCTAAGTGGAAATTCCCACATCCTATAAATAGGCAGGTACTCCTCCACATTATTCATCCACAAATTCCTCCATAAAATTTCACAAACCAAACGTGTGTGCCTCGTGTCCATGTCCAACATCTTTCCGTGTCAGCCGTGACGGCCTCGGGTCCGACCCCGGGTGTCTTTCCAATAGGGTAATTTCTTTACAATTACATTATCACTTTCTTCGTGTCCACACGCGGACACCTGTCATTATCCTTCCTACGACACCAATTCCTAAACCTAAGACCCAATTCCTAGTAAACCCTAATCCTAATTTTCGTAACCACCACCCGCAGCCGTCGAGTTGGTCCCTGCTCCGATCCGTCGTCCCGACCTCTTCGCCTCTCCCCGCGGCACCACCGCCAGCCTCTCGAAACTACCATCCCAACCCCTGCCATTACACCACCGTCACCGCCGCAACCCAGACCACGACCAAGCTGGCCTCCCCCATCACCGTAACCATCCCAACACAAAACAAACTACCGTCACCGGCCATGACAACCCCTGCGGCCAGCCCCTCCGCCATCAGTGGCTCCACCGACCACCATGTGACCCTGTCATCACCCCAACTTTCGACCGAACATCGTACGTACTCTGCCACGACCAAGAAAACCAGAACAGAAAAGAAGAAAACAACCATCCAAACCACCACCGCCATCACGGCCATCCGCCGGCGACACACCAAAACCAAAATTTCTAAGGAAATACCATCGCCATCACATACCTCGTCCGACCGCCCTAGCCTCCATCCCTGACGCCGTCCTGTATGCTCCGCGCTCGGCAGCCCATGGCCGACCGTCCTTCCCGACCTTTTTCCTTTTTGCCTGGCCGCGAGCTCCGCCCTTCGCCGGCCTTCCGAACCCCGCCTCGCCGAGCAGCGCCGTTCTCGGCCGCCTCCCTCCGGCCGCCTCCACCAAACCTCGGCGCGCGCGACCCTCTGCTGCCGCGACCACCACCTAAGCGTCCACCTCCCCTCAACATCCCAAACTCTTCCTCACCGGACTCGAAGAGGCAGCGCCGCACGCATCCCCTCCGCGCGTCGAGCCCGGAACCCTACTCCGGCGACCGGGAGTCCTCCGAGCGTTCATCTTCCCTCTTCCGCCGCCCGCGCGTCCCAGCTCCGCCCGTGCCAAACCCTCTCGCTGCCCCTTCGCTCCGACAGCTCGCCACCCGCTCCTCACTCCCCCGACCGAGAAAACCACCCACTCCCGCCGCCTCTCTTCCGATCTTTCCCTCTCCCTTTTTTTTACTTTTACCTATCCCTCTCTCTCTCTCTCCTTGCTTTATTCTTTCACTTTTTTTGTGTTTGTCGTTTCTCCTCGAAAAGGAGAACGAGAACCAGCGTTTGATTTTTTTTTGTGTATTATTTTTACTTTGCTTTACTGTTGGTTTGTTAATCATTATTATTTATTATTTTTATGTATTATTTTTACTTTGCTTTACTATTGGTTTTGTCAAGCATTATATTATTATTATTATATTATTATTATTATTATTATCATTATCGATACCATTATATTATTATTAGATTTATTATTTTGATTACTCTCTTTACAGTATAATATCTAGTGTAAATATTTATATTATTATTATGTTATTATTATAAGTATTATTATAATTAGTATTAATATTTCTTAAATATTTTGTTTATTAAATAAAATATGCAGTTTACTACTAAAACTTTATTTTGACAAATTTAGGATTTTGGCCTAAAAACTATTTTTACTCAAGTATGTGGTATATAAAATATTTTGGTAACAAATTACAGTTTTAAGTAATATAAATATTTATCTAACTATCTTTTGATTATCCTCCTGTCCGTGCTAACAAATTCTGTTATTCCTTTTCCTTCGCCTGTCCGTGACTACCCATATCGACCCTAACTAATTTGACCCTTCTGGACCCGATGCACCGGTCTGTACCACCAAAAGGTTCCCTTGTGCAGTTGTTACACCAAAGTCGCAGATTGTGCCACATTGATCTTCGCAGCACACCAGGCGTCCTACCAGGCAAGACACCTTGCCATTTGCTGTTTAATTATTTTAGCTCATATTTCATGCATGTTCATTATTTTCTTTATGCAAAATAAATTGTGATACATGGCATAACCTGTTAGAATTTACTGTTCAGTTTCTTGCTATGTATTATTTTTTTTACACATTAAACCTAGATTTAAGGGACCACCTTTGTGTGTTGCATTCATGGCCTTGACACGTTGTACCATGAAGTTGTGTGTGCGTGATTGGCTGGCCACCAGTACGTACAAGCCGTACGATAGGAATAACCGCTAATAGAGGTTGCATGCTAGTTTGACTTAGCAGTTATAGTGGTTTGTGTTGTGGATACAACACAGTAGGCATTGGACGGGAGGACAATTCCTTAGCGTATGGGCTTCGATGCACTTCCCTTATGACCCGGACTCTCCGCTGGAGATACGGGATTGATGACCCATGATTACTGACGGCCACTGACAATTCTGCGGAACGTCATGCTCTTACTGAAGGGGCCTCTGGTGCCCAAGGGGGACTATGCCGATCCTATTCAGCCAGGGTCCATGCGTAGGAAGGATTGTTCTTAACTACATATCACTTAGAACGGTTAGGCACCTTTATCCGTTCGGTACGAGTACTTTTGGTTTAGGTACTTGTATCTGACCGTGGCTTGGAACAATAACTTGTCGCGGATTAGTTCGTCACATCTTGTCCTTGTTTGGTTGTGGGTGTGACTTACTACTTCGATAAGAAGGTATTGAACCTTGTTGGGGTCCGGATACCATATTGGATTTATAGCATGGGAAGATACGTTCCCGTGAATTAGTTTACCATCTCCTGTCCTTGTTTGGGGGGGGATGGTACGCTCGTTCAGTAGGTGCGCATTGGACCATGTTATGATTCATTTACTTATTTATTTGAGAAATATTTATTCAGTTTATATGGCATCATATTATGTGTCTTGTTACGTCCCTCTGAGGACCTGGTTATCTCTCTAAGTATGTGCTATTGTCTTTCGCAGGTATTCTAGCTCTAGCCGTGATCCTCTCTATTTCTTCGAGGATGATTGCGCTTGGATCGACTTCGCTTCGCTCGCCAAAAATCATTTATTCTCTCATGTATTTTTCCTTTACTTGTTGGTAGTGGATTTGTCTCCGCCCAACCTATTATATCAAGACAATTTATTATCATTTTATGATATCTTTTATTCATTTATTTTGTGTGGATGAGATTAGTATGGTTCTACTGTATTTTACAGCTTATGTATTTATACGAGGCTTTCATATATTGGAGTATACTTCGTATGAATACAGCTGGCATGTCTACGTTCCTAGTCCTACGTATTTTGGGACTGGGGCGTTACACAACAGCTTCTGAAGTGAGAAGTTTCCTCGGACTTGTGGGTTACTACCGACGGTTCATAGAATATTTTTCTCGAATAGCGGGGCCTATGACTCGATTGACTTGCAAGGATCAGGAGTTTATATGGACAGACGAGTGTCAAGCCGCTTTTGACGAGTTAAAAAAGCGATTGACCACAGCACCGATCCTGACACTTCCATCGGGCCCAGGAGGATTTGTGATCTACAGCGACGCATCCGGGAAGGGATTAGGATGTGTATTAATGCGGCACGGTCGCGTAGTAGCATATGCATCGCGACAGTTGAGAGTACATGAGAAGAATTATCCGACCCACGATCTAGAGCTCGCAGCGGTTATCTTTGCTTTGAAGCTATGGCGACACTACTTGTACGGCAAGAAGGTTGATATCTACACTGATCATAAGAGCCTCAAGTACGTGTTCACACAAAAGGAGTGAATATGCGACAGCGACGTTGGTTGGAGTTGATAAAGGATTATAAGATTGATCTTCATTATCATCTGGGCAAGGCTAATGTCGTGGCAGACGCATTAAGCCGTAAGCCCATGGCACACTTTTTGACCACAGAAGGAATTGATTAGAGACTTGGAGCAGCTTGGTATTGAGGTAGTATTGCCTGGAGCAGACGGGTATTAGCCAACCTTCAAGTGCAATCATCATTGGTAGAGCGCATCAAGGCAGCATTGCCCAATGATGCTAGATTTCGACGGCTGAAAGAGAGGACTGTGAGCACCCTGAAATTCGGGTTGATTTTTTTTAATTTTTCTGATTGATTTAGTTTTAATAAATAATTTATTCTGTTATTTATCTTTAAGTGTACTTTCCCGTGCCATTGATATTTGGAGTATCAGGGATGTTCAACTCTGGAAATCTTCTTCACGAGTTTTGTAGTGGACATGATTACCTTCATGATGGTATATAATGTCCCATCCAAACTTGTTCCCTTGTACTCTTTCTGCTTCGCACAACTTTGGGTCGAATTAGACCATTTGATCATTAATTAATTTTCCTACTCTTTTCCTTGATCATTTTTAGTATGTTACCGTGACTTTTCATTTGGGAGAACAAGACCAGTCAGTTTCTTGAAACCAACTCATCATGCATGATCTACTCGAGACACTCTTCACCCTTGACCTTCGTGTCCCACTCAGACACGCCATTTTGTGCTCCAATTGCTTCGCACAACTTTCCTGACACGTGACCCGATTTTATTTTACTCTACGGTGTCACATTTATTTTTCAACTTGATTTGTGGGTCCCCTGTCGACCAAAACCTGTCTGCCCCAATTATGGACATGGCCCACATTGAGCCTACTACCCGTCCGATACTTGTGTCCCATTTATCGGAATCTCCATGTGCTACTTATTTACCCATGATCATCAACGCCTAATTTTAATTCGGTTTTTGCACAATGTCTGATTTGACCCAAACCAGCTTGACCGAACCCAGCCCAGCTTCGTGTTATTCTCCATCACCATCATCCTCATCCTCATTACCCTTGGAAAATACTAAATATTCATTCTACCTATTTTATTATTATTGGAAAATTTTTTGATTTAATCCTATAGGAATAACATATTTTTTCCTACAAATTAATTCTAGCCTTTGGATTCTCCCTATCAATCCCAACCACACAACCTTTTTCCTACACTCACTCTCACAATCTCCTACTTGGCCAGCCCTAAAGTTTTGTGTAGAGAATCTTTTCTCTCTCTTCCTCTCTCACAATTATTACTCTTTCTCTCTCACTTATTTCTCCATTTCAAACAACTACAACAACAGCAACTTTAATACACCACCACCATTGCACCAGCTCACCCCGACCACTCCCATGGCCGACCTCCTCCCCGGCCATCACCGTCGACCACTCCTCCCTCTTCTCCTCCTTCCTCCTCCTCCCATGTATTAATCCACCATAACCATGGTCTTCACCAAGCCGCACCACCACCACTTCACCACTCCACAGCCATCACCCCCCTCCGTCCAGGCCGGCGCCCCTGGCCTCGCCGAACCAGGATCGACAGTGCGCGCGCGCGCCCAGCTGGACCGGCACAACGCTGCAGCAGCAGCTGCGAACATCACGCCACAGCCGACCGGGAACGGCCCCACGTTGGGCGCGTGCAGGCGCCACCGCCGGCGCCACCACCGCCGTGGTCGGCGAGGCCGACCTCCTCCATGGCCAGGCATAGCCCCAGGCAGGCCCTGTGGTCGTCGCTCTCCTCCCCGGCGCGACGTATAGGCGATTCGTGCGTTTCGCACGAAATCCCGCCGTGACGTGCGCAAAACCAAGTTCGTTTTGGTGCCCCGTCGCGCAGCAACTTCGTGCACGGTTTTCTAGAAATCTGACCGTTGGATCAGCAATTTCTTCGCTCCGTCGCAATCTCGGTATATCCACCTTCACCCCTGTCAATTTTCAGCCGTTGATTTTATTGTTTGATACATCAAAACCGGCCACCAAGTTGACCGTTAAATTTTATTAAATTTGGACAGTTTCGTGGGGCCAACTTCGTCAGCTTGTACCTCCCCCGCAGCTCCGTTTGGTTGCTACTAGTTCCTATGCGAAGCTGGTATAACCCTCTTGCTACCCCTCCAGTTTCGTTTCATTGTGAGCTTGTTTGATTGGTTGAATTCGACGCCAAAGTTGGCCGTCCGAATTCGTAATTTCCAACTTGTAAAATTCCATTTTTGAACACGGGACTCCAGATTTCATTTCTGACACCACCAGTAGACTCGTGGCATCTTTCTAGCTTGTTTTCATATAAAATTTGTTAGATTTGGAGAACGTGGGCCCTGGTACGTTTTTCGGTACAAAGTGGGTCCCATATTCTAAGTCAACGGGACTTTTTGACGTCGGCTCATCGGAATCCAATTTCGGATATACCGTTGAGTTCGTATCATATTCTGGACTCGTTGACATATAATTTGCTAGGTTTTGGTGGACATTAGGTCCGACACGCATTTCAGTACAAGTCGGATACCAATATCCGGGTCAACGGGTCATTTTGAGATCGACTCATCGGAATCCAATTCCGGATATACCGTTGAGTTCGTATCGTCATTCTGGATTCGTTGACATGTAGTTGTATTGAGAACTTTGGCTCGGTACGCATTTCTGTGCAAACTGGAATTCCAAGTTCTGGTCAACGGACCAAATTGAGATCGGGTCAACAGAATCCAATTCTGGAGATACCGTTGGGTTCGTATCATCATTTTGGTTTCATGGACATATAATTTGTTATATTTTATAGACTTGCTTTTTGCACGTATTTTGGTGCAAAATGGCTCCGACACGGACACCGTTTTGACCCGAAATTACCTTTTTGCCCTTGTGTCCAAATTGGACCGACGGGTAGGCTACCCTAGCTAATTTGACCATTCTGGACACGTTGGCGATGTTTATTTCATCGTCCGACAATATTTGTTGATAGTTTCTCTGAGTTTAACCTTTTTATAATTTATTAATAATTAATTCTTATAATGTTCGTATTTCGGGATTAGTACAACGGAACTGAGATCAGTCAATTCCAGTGATCTCACATCGCTAAAATTGATAAAATGGATACGTAGATCACTATAATAAGATTATCAACCTTACCATTGATCTTCTTATCTCGATTTGCGTGTCGTAAGTTTTGACGTACGAATAACGAAGTACACTTTATATCTTTAATAATTAGACTAGAATTTACCCTGTTGACCAGAGTTGACCAGTTGACCCAAGTCAACTATAAGTCAACACTTGACCTAGTTGACTAGATTATTGACCGGAGTTGACTTAGAGTTGTTCAGACATAGAAGAACCTAGAATAAAATATATTGTTGTAGAGATTTATTACAACTTGAACACCTTGTAACCTATGTTGCTTTAAATAGGACTCTGTGGCTTCAGTTGGACCCCTTTACCTATCAGCTGTTCAGGTTATCATGCGAGTACATTCTCTGATCATTTTATATTATGTTTAGGATTATATTTCCTGCTTTAGACTATCTTACTTGATGCTGACACGTTGGTAACACGGATTGGTACTATATGGATCCCTTCATGAGATGTTATCCCTCTCGGGAGCATCAGATACTTTTGTCATGTGTGTTTCACTTACATCACGTATCATATGCTTCTATCATCATGAATCTTCAGGAATCAGCTAGTGACTCATGTACCCTCATGATCACCGAGCCTTCACGAATCAATTCATGAATCACCCTTTATGGGCAACGTAGTATAATCATGAATCTTAACGTAACTTGAATGGATCCTTGTGTATTGATTGGGGATGGAGGAGTAAGTGAACATGTGAATAAATCCAAGTAGTGTAATCATGAATCAATTTCCAGTAGTGTAATCATGAATCAGTCCTTAGCCATTCACATGTTTATGTAGTACTCTGAATCACTAGCACTGTCACTCTTTATATGTATCATATATTTACTTACAGTCTTCTTTTACATTATGCTATTTCTTCATCCTGTATTTTATTCTCTAGCATGATTACATTTCCTTTCCTGTTATGACTTGTTGAGATGTATTGTGCTTGCTCCTGTCCTGACTGGACCTGTTGATAAATTTTACAGATAGCCTGGAGGTTGCCTGCTAGCCTAGAGGAGACACATTAGAGGTTGTTTAGTTAGCTATTTTCAGTTGTCTGGAGTTGTATTTATTTTATGGATTACTGTATTTGAGTTTTGAGATGTATTTCTGGATTTGTGTATCTTAGACACTTAGGCTTCTATCTGCTGTATCTCTTTTGGATTTCATGTTTTACCTATCTTTTATCTTGCTCTACTTTAGTTGTGATTGAGACTGTATCTGCTATGTCACCCCCATTCGGGGAGTATGAACTGTTTAGTCTTATACTGTTAGATGCATTGAGACCTAGGACAGCGTTCTACCGCCGACACGGCGGCGTAGGCTGGGCGTTGTTACGTTCTCGTGCCCTAACTCTAGTGTGCGGGTCGTGACACATTTTTAGTGGTGGCCTATGCAGGTCGAGTTTATGTAGTGGTATTCGAACTAGAGTACCACTACAGCCTGCAGTAGGAATAGGATATATTTTGAAGATACTCAATCACAGCTAGGATCCCTTGAGAGATTCCTGGGACGACCCTTGAGAATCTTATTTAACTTCGATTTGAAAACTCTTCTTCCCTTGATTTGATTTATCTTTACTTTCTGTTGTTGAATTTAATTTTGATGGATTATCGTTGAATTTGAGTTTGTATTTATTAATTTTCATGAAACATTGTTGAATTTTGAATCTTGATGTTAGATGTAGCATCCGAGTTTGTATTTATATGATTTGAAGGATTTTTATTCATTTTTTTTTGAATCTTGATGTTCGTTGATAAATTTGATTTTCAGGTATTCATTGTTGATTTAGCTTAATTTTTGTCAAGATGAAATTATATGGGCTAGGTCATCTAAGTTTGGAATCTAGTCTTCTATAGTCACATTAGCCAGCATGGTGAGGACACATAGTCTGGCTTTGGATATATTTCTTGGGTGTGGGAATTTAAGGTTTTCGCAGCCAAGCTAGCGGCATCGCGAAAATGTTAAATACCACGATTCTAGAGGAATGTGCCTAAGTCGAGGACTTTGTGATTATCGTAGCCTTGCTTACTAGTATGACGAGGATTTATAGTACCATGATTTTGGATAGACGCATATGATTATCAGATTGTACCTTAAATGTTTTGAACATGTTTTCACTATTTGTTCAGTCTTTCAAAAAAAAAGGGGGAGAGAATTTTTGTTTGGTTTTGTTCTCATTATTTAACTTAGTAGTAGCTTTAGCTGTTTTTATAAACCTTGTGTAACTACTTACTATGAATTTCTTCTTAAAGCAATGAATCAAAGATTTTTCTAGACCTTATTTTAGATTTGTTGTTATAGCTCTGATTTCAAAACGGGTTCCTCTTTTAAACAGATAAGCAGAACAGATTCCTTTATCATTCTCTTCCTGCCAATGATTTATTTTCCATCATTCTTGTCTTATATAACTGTCATGATTATATCAATTTCCTGTCTCGTATATAATTCTGTCAGCTATACCTTGAAAACTCTTGAATCTTCATATCATTTTGCCTGAGAAATATTGAGGAAGCGACGTAAATCATCTAGTACGGAAAGGACGTAAATGGTTATCATAGAATGATTTGTAGGAATCAGAATGTTGGGTGTCAAATATGAAAAAAAAATTGAGGGGAAGATGTGGTAAAGGTTTAGAATGGAATCGAGTGATAAATGTTATCAATTTAGAAACAATCGCAGAAATTTGGGTTACGAGAAATTCATGGATGTATTTCAAAAAAAAACTAATGAGGATATCAGAGGTCAACCTAGTTTTGAGAACTAGAAAATCTTGGTTATTGATTCTTGGGAACTATTACCAGGCTATGTAGAAATTTAGGGATAGAAAGGAGAATTTAATTGTATTCTATGATTATGCAAATTGAACTAGATATTTTAAGAGGGTGACCAGAGACAGAGAGAACACAAGGATTTTAAGTTATAGGAATTATTTTAGATGAAAAAAAATTTGTAGAATTCAAAAGGATAATATTTGAAGGTGAACGTTGAAGAAAATATGAAGGTTTTATAAATAAGAATAAAAATTGTGTGACATAGTGGTATTGGAGTTTAGTAAATACGAGACTCGATTTAAACAAGTTCAAGAATTTCATAAACTGGATTTAGAGGTTTCGGATCTAATTTAGAACGAGGTGAAGGGATTCGAAAATTCGATTAAATGAATAAGTGCTGATACCTAATTAAGAGGGGTATGCTTCGTGGGAAATGTTTTAGAAGTTTGAAAATTTGTCTATGGTGATCATGGTAAAGGTTTAGATGACTGAAGGTTATAAAATTTTTGAGGGTAGTCATATAATGGTTGATTTATATTGGGGTTTGTGAGAAAAATATGATTGGCAAATGGTAAACTGATGGTATCAGAGAGAGATGATTAACTGACCTTCGTATTAAATCTTTTCCTATTTTTCTCTAAAAAGGTTTTCAATATCATTGAATCCTAGTTTCCTTAATCACGACCAAATCGACTCCGATTATCTTTCCTTATCGTATTAATATCTTGGGTTGTACTCAGTTGAATTAAAAATTTGATTGTGACCTGAATCCATCCTTGTATGCTCGTTCTCAGACTTTGTTGAACTGTCCTCCATATTGCCCAATCTTGATTTCCCCAATTTGATCAACTTAGATCGTATCGAGACTAAATATTCTTAATATGTATTATGATTGGAATTTTTCATGAAATTGGCTTTCATTCTTTAACTTTGATTTTGATTTTTCTGAACCTTTATAGATAATTGGTTGTTACCTTTCCTTATTTTTATGATAAGTAGCAGTTTCATATAGGATGGTAGGCTGCCTTACAGTTTTGATGATTGTTATTCAGTGTCTTTTTCGGTTTAACACCCTAGACTGCTTGTGTGTTTTGATACCCTATGACCGATTCAGATAGCATGACTAGTATAACTAGATGAGACTTTCACTACCACCGTGTGCCATGACCCGGTATGTCGTCCTTTTTTTTAATCATATGTTTATTTAAGTTCTGGGATTTGAAGGTGGGGTTTGACCTAGAAGGATTACGAACATTTTAATTTCGAGGACGAAATTTTTATAAAGTGGGTAGGATGAGCACCCTAAAATTCAGGTTAATTTTTTTTATTTTTCTGATTGATTTAGTTTTAGTAAATAATTTATTCTGTTATTTATCTTTAAGTGTACTTTCCCGTGCCATTGATATTTGGAGTGTCAGGGATGTTCAACTCTGGAAATCTTCTTCACGAGTTTTGTAGTGGACATGATTATCTTCATGATGGTATATAATGTCCCATCCAAACTTGTTCCCTTGTACTCTTTCTGCTTCGCACAACTTCGGATCGAATTAGACCATTTGATCATTAATTAATTTTCCCACTCTTTTCCTTGATCATTTTTAGCATGTTACCGTGACTTTTCATTTGGGAGCACAAGACCAGTCAGTTTCTTGAAACCAACTCATCATGCATGATCTACTCGAGATACTTCACCCTTGACCTTCGTGTCCCACTCAGACACGCCATTTTGTGCTCCAATTGCTTCGTACAACTTTTCTGACACGTGACCCTATTTTATTTCACCCCACGGTGTCACATTTATTTTCCAACTTGATTTGTGGGTCCCCTGTCGACCAAAACCTGTCAGCCCCAATTATCGACATGGCCCACATTGAGCCTACTACCCGTTCGACACTTGTGTCCCATTTATCGGAATCCCCATGTGCTACTTATTTACCCATGATCATCAACGCCTAATTTTAATTCGGTTTTTGCACAATGTCTGATTTGACCCAAACTAGCTTGACCGAACCCAGCCCAGCTTCATGTTATTCTCCATCACCATCATCCTCATCCTCATCCTCATTACCCTTGGAAAATACTAAATATTCATTCTACCTATTTTTATTATTATTGGAAAATTCTGTTGATTTAATCCTATAGGAATAACATATTTTTTTCCTACAAATTAATTCTAGTCTTTGGATTCTCCCTATCAATCCCAACCACACAACCTTTTTCCTACACTCACTCTCAATCTCCCACTTGGCCGGCCCTAAAGTTTTGTGTAGAGAATCTTTTCTCTCTCTTCTCTCTCATAATTATTACTCTTTCTCTCTACTTATTTCTCCATTTCAAACAACTTTAATACACACCACCACCATTGCACCAGCTCACCCGATCACTCCCATGGCCGACCTCCTCCCCAGCCATCATCGTCGACCACTCCCCCCCGACCATCACCGTGGACCACTCCTCCCTCTTCTCCTTTCCTCCTCCCATGTATTAATCCACCATCACCATGGTCTTCACCAAGCCGCACCACCACCACTTTACCACTCCACAGCCATCCCCCCCCTCCGTTCAGGCCTCGCCGCCCCTGGCCTCGCTGGGCCAGGCTCGACAGCGCACCGCCGTGCGCCCAGCTGGGCCGACACAGCGCTGCAGCAGCAGCTGCGACAGCAGTACGACACAGCCGGCCGGGAACGGCCCTACGGTTGGTGCGTGCAGGCGCCACCGCCGGCGCCACCACCTCTGTGGTCGGCGAGGACGACCTCCCCCATGGCCAGGCGCACCCCCAAGCAGGCCCTGTGGTCGCCGCTCTCCTCCGGCGACGTATAGGCGATTCGTGCGTTTCGCACGAAATCCCGCCGTGACGCGCGCTCGTTTTGGCGTCCCATCGCAGCAACTTCGTACGCAGTTTCCCAAAAATCGACCATTAGATCGGTGATTTCTTTACTCCGTCGCAATCTCGGTATATCCACCTTCACCCCTGTCAATTTTCAGCCGTTGATTTTATCGTTTGATACATCAAAACCGGCCACCAAGTTGACCATTTAAATTGTATTAAATTTGGACAGTTTCGCGGGGCCAACTTCGTCAGCTTGTACCTCCTCCACCGCAGCTCTGTTTGGCATGCTACCAGTTCCTGTGCGAAGCTGGTATAACCCTCTTGCTACCCCTCCAGTTTTGTTTTATTGTGAGCTTGTTTGATTGGTTGAATTCGACACCAAAGTTGGCCGTCCGAATTCGTAATTTCCAACTTGTAAAATTTTATTTTTGAACACAGGACTCCAGATTTCATTTCTGACACCACCAGTAGACTCGTGGCATCGTTCTAGCATGTTTTCATATAAAATTTGTTAGATTTGGAAAACGTGGGCCCTGGCACATTTTTCGGTGCAAAGTGGGTCCCATATTCTGGGTCAACAGAACTTTTTGACGCCGGCTCATCGGAATCCAATTCCGGATATACCGTTAAGTTTATATCGTCATTCTGGACTCGTTGACATATAATTTGCTAGGTTTTGGTGGACATTGGGTCCGACACGCATTTCGGTGCAAGTCGGATACCAATATTCGGGTCAACGGGTCATTTTGAGATCGGCTCATCGGAATCCAATTCCGGATATACCGTTGAGTTTGTATCGTCATTATGGATTCGTTGACATGTAGTTTGCTGAGTTTTGAGAACTTTGACTCCGGCACGCATTTCCGTGCAAACTACAATTCCAAGTTCTGGTCAACGGACCAAATTGAGATCGGGTCAACGGAATCCAATTCTGGAGATACCGTTGGGTTCGTATCTTCATTCTGGTTTCGTAGACATATAATTTGTTATATTTTATAGACTTATTTTCTTGCACGTATTTCGGTGCAAAATGGTTCCGACACGGACACCGTTTTGACCCGAAATTACCTTTTTGCCCTTGTGTCCAAATTGGACCGACGGGTAGGCTATCCTAGCTAATTTAACCATTCTGGACACGTTGGCAATGTTTATTTTATCGTCCGACAATGTTTGTTGATAGTTTCTCTGAGTTTAACCTTTTTATAATTTATTAATAATTAATTCTTATAATGTTCGTATTTTGGGATTAGTACAACGGAACTGAGATCAGTCAATTCCAGTGATCTCACATCGATGAAATTGACAAGATGGACACGTGGATCACTATAATAAGATTATCAACCTTACCATTGATCTTCTTATCTCGATTTGCGTGTCGTAAGTTTCAACGTACGAATAACGAAGTACACTTTATATCTTTAATAATTAGACTAGAATTTACCCTGTTGACCAGAGTTGACCAGTTGACCCAAAGTCAACTATAAGTCAACATTTGACCTAGTTGACTAGATTATTGACCGGAGTTGACCTAGAGTTGTTCAGACTTAGAAGAACCTAGAATAAAATAGATTGTTGTAGAGATTTATTACAACTTGAACACCTTGTAACCTGTGTTGCTTTAAATAGGACTCTGTGGCTTCAGTTGGACCCCTTTACCTATCAGCTGTTCAGGTTATCAGGCGAGTACATTCTTTGATCATTTCATATCATATTTAGGATTATATTTCCTGCTTTAGACTATCTTACTTGATGCTGACACGTTGGTAACACGGATTGGTACTATATGGATCCCTTCATGAGATGTTATCCCTCTGGGAGCATCAGATTTTGTCATGTGTTCATGTACATCACGTTTCATATGCTTCTATCATCTTGAATCTTTGGGAATCAGCTAGTGACTCATGTACCCTCATGATCACCGAGCCTTCACGAATCAATTCATGAATCACCCTTTATGGGCAACGTAGTATAATCCTGAATGTTAACGTAACTTGAATGGATCCTTGTGTATTGTTTGGGGATGGGGGAGTATGAGTGAACATGTGAATAAATCCAAGTAGTGTAATCATGAATCAATTTCCAGTAGTGTAATCATAAATCAGTCCTTAGCCATTCACATGTTTATGCAGTACTCTGAATCACTAGCACTGTCTCTCTTATATGTATCATAGATATTTACTTACAGTCTCTCTTTTACATTATGCTATTTCTTCAGATCCTGTATTTTATTCTCTAGCATGATTACATTTCCTTTTCTGTTATGACTTGTTGAGATGTATTGTGCTCGCTCCTGTCCTGACTGGACCTGTTGATAAATTTTACAGATAGCCTGGAGGTTGCCTGCTAGCCTAGAGGAGACACATTAGAGGTTGTTTAGTTAGCTATTTTCAGTTGTCTGGAGTTGTATTTATTTTATGAATTACTGTATTTGAGTTTTGAGATGTATTTCTGGATTTGTGTATCTTAGACAATTAGGCTTCTATCTGCTGTATCTCTTTTGGATTTCATGTTTTACCTATCTTTTATCTTGCTGTACTTTAGTTGTGATTGAGACTGTATCTGCTATGTCACCCCCATTCGGGGGTATAAACTGTTTAGTCTTATACTGTTAGATGCATTGAGACCTAGGACAGCGTTCTACCGCCGACACTACGACGTAGGCTGGGCGTTGTTACGTTCTCGTACCCTAACTCTAGGGTGCGGGTCGTGACAAGGAGTGAAGCAGGAGAGCAGACAGGTTTGAGGATCCACTCAGATGGGACACTGCGATGTGGTGATCGCATTTATGTACCCAATGGAGATGTACGGCAGGACCTGATGGCCGAGGCTCACAATTCGGCATACTCTATTCATCCCGGAGGGACCAAGATGTACCGCGACTTACGACAGTATTATTGGTGGTACGGAATGAAGCGAGAGATAGCTCGTTTTGTCGCCAAGTGCTTGGTATGTCAACAAGTTAAGGCAGAGCACCAGAGGACGGCCGGATTATTGCAGCCGCTACCCATTCCTGAGTGGAAGTGGGAGCACATTACTATGGATTTTGTCGCGGGTTTTCCTCAGAGTCCTAGAGGACGTGACGCAGTGTGGGTGATTGTTGATAGACTTACGAAGTCATCACATTTCTTGCCTTTTAGAGTGGGCCAGTCGACAGAGGTATTGGCAGAGATATAATGGAGCAGATTGTGAGATTACACGGTGTGCCTGTTAGTATTGTGTCGGACCGTGACTCGAGATTTACCTCACACTTTGGAGGAGCATGCAAGAGAGTTTGGGCACCCGATTGAAGTTTAGCACATCATACCATCCACAGACAGACGGCCAGTCGGAGCGTACCATTCAGACGCTAGAGGATATGTTGAGAGCGTATATGCTTGATTTTGGCGGTTCGTGGGAGGACCACCTTCATCTTGTAGAATATTCCTACAATAATAGCTATCAAGCGAGCATTCAGATGGCTCCTTTTGAGGCATTGTATGGTAGGAAGTGTCGGTCTCCTGTTTGTTGGAGCGACATAGGAGAGCGACAGCTATTGGGTCCCGAGTTGGTCTTGAGCACAGTGGAGACAGTAAAGAAGATTCAGGACCACCTGCGAGCAGCGCAGGATCGTCAGAAGCAGTGGGCAGATAATCATCGTCGACCCTTGGAGTGGCAAGTTGAGTCCAAGGTACATCGGCCCTTTCGATGTCTTGGAACGTGTTGGAGAGGTTGCCTACAGATTGGCTTTGCCATCGTCGCTAGAGGGAGTGCATGACGTATTCCACGTGTCTCAGCTGAGGAGGTATGTGGCGGACAACAATCATGTGCTTGATCACTCCGAGATCACAGTTGGACCGAGTTTGTCGTACGAAGAGCAACCAGTAGGTATCCTCGATCGTCGAGTGAAGGTATTACGGAATCAATCTATTCCATTGGTTCGCGTGGCATGGGAGCATCACTCACCAGGGAGTCTAATTGGGAGCGCGAGGACGACATCCGAAATCGCTACCCTCATTTGTTTGAAGACGAAGGTATGTCTTGCATTTTCAGCTCTTAAGTTGATATATTTATCCTTGCATTGCATTGATCCCCCGACCTTAGTTTAATTTCGAGGACAAAATTTCTTCAAGTTGGGTAGGATGTAAAACCCCAATATTTTCTAATTATTTTAATGCTTTAAAAATTATTTTTCTATATTTATTTGGTACATGTATGCACTTGTAGATGTGTATAGTGCATGTATGTTTGTGTGCGTGTAATTTAAATACTACTAAATATAGCCTATCTTGGTTACAAAATATTTATGATATTTAATTATGAATTATATAAAAAATTTATTGTGAATATATACATATATTGTATATAGATATATAGTTTTATATATATATATATATATATTATATATATATATATATATATATCTATATATATTATATATATATATATATATACATGTACCAATATATATATATATATATATATATATATATAAATATATATATATATATGTTATTGTTTTTGTTAAAAAAATTGTAATGTTGGTGGTGGGCCGACCCCCCCCATACAGCAGCTAAGCTGCGGAGAGAAAAGGGGGGCCGACCCCCACAATTAAATTACTTAGCAGCGCCAATAGCTGTTTTGTCAGCAACCCGACCCCACATCTCTATTAAAACCCAAGAAGCAGCTGCTTGCTAGAAAACCCGAGCCCCAATGTATTGTTCTCCTATTCGAAATAGGAGAGCGGCGGCACTGATATAAACCACAACAATGTCGAAACCCTAACCCTAAAAAAAAGAATTTCTTCACCTCCCAAGTCTCGAACCCCAGGCGCACATCCCAGGTTGCTTACGGCCACCGTGCGTGCATCGAAGCCTCGCCAAGCATGTCGAAATCGATCCCGAAACAGAGATACCCTGTTTCTAAACTAAGCCAGGTACCAACTTTCCTCGAACTTTACTTCAATTGTACTTGATAACTTTTCGATCTAGAAAATCCTAGATAAAGCCCTCATGACCCTCTTCAGATCCCCCAGGTGGATTTTGACATGGCCATCCAACTTGCCCGAAAAATCGAGACGAAGTTAGAGGAAAAACCCATTTTCTGAATATTAAAAACTGTTTTGAAACGCCAACTTGTCGGCCACTTTTCTCGCTGTCCATTAAACTTTTAAAAAATAATTGAACACATGTGAAGACAACATAACCACGATTAAAACGCACTTTGTAGATCTGAATTTCGTTTTCTGGCGAGAATTAAATCAGTGTTAAAGTGCGGCAAAAAAATGTTTTCTAAAGAGTTAATTTCTGAAATTTTCTCCGATACGACATACGCCCCGACAAACCGGGCGACGTGGTCGTGCATTATACGCATCGAAAGGCGCGTATGGATGTTACCGACGTGTAGAACTAACGGGACTCGATTTCGTTGCGTGCGCGCGACGAAATCAACGCGTATCCGTCGAGATACCCCCGTATCGGCGTTTTGTAAACATGCCCATAACTTTGTGTACATTCGTCGATCGAGACGAACTTGTGCCAATAGGCCCGGATCAAAATTCTGATCCTGCATGCCAAGTTTGGTTCGATTCTGAGAAGGTCGAATCGGAACCT